>JAQFYE010001802.1:0-20919 GCA_034694305.1 Protaphorura glebata | reverse complement strand
TTAATCGATCTTGGTGTCTTCTTCGAACTTCGAAGTTCTTGCATTTGTCGCCATGTTGTTTTCTTCGACAGCGCGCGCTGAGAGCATATTGTGACAATGCTCATTACCCGTGCAATTAAATTTTGAAGAAAATGTCGATTTGAACGTAGAAAATGAAATTGACGGATTGCTTACTTAAAATCGCTCCAGCTAAAAATGAGATCGTGATAACAGAGAAGACCTTCGAAATCGTTGAAATGTCTGTGTTGAATTTATTACTGAGTTCAAGTAGAGACGATGACAAGAAATACGCTGACAAACCCTACAAGATTTGTAAATTATAATTTGTCCAGTACTACAAACATTCTATCGGATCTGGTCATTGCATTCGTTGGAATTTTTATGTCAATTTAAAATTTTGTGGTTCATTAAATATACTACAGGGTGGCCCAAAAGAAACAGTAGATCCGAAATAATACCCTTAATATTTTCAGTTTCAAAATCCGAAATAGCCATTCAGTTCAGAAAGCGACTTCTTTTGTACATTGCGCGGCATTACAAAACATAGACGAAACGGGAGTTTTTCCAACATGCAGAACGAATCCTTCAAGGACAGAATTTGACTAATGGATCCATAATGCTCATTTTTCTTAACCCTTTCGCGAGTACAGACGTGTACACGGGCACTTTGTGCCCGTGTATACACGTGTATACAAAATTTGGAAAAAAATCAAAAAATTAGAAAAAAAATTGATGAAAAAGAAATTCGAAAAAAATAAAATTTTGAGAAAAATTTTAAAAATAATTTCTAATTTTTCGGCTTTTTTAAAAATTTAATTTTTTTCCAAATTTTGTTAGGTATGTTATAATTTTGCATATGGATCCATTGGTCAAATTCTGTCCTTGAAGAATTCGTTCTCCATGGTGGAAAAAAACTCCCGTTTCGTCTATGTTTTGTTAGGCCGATGCCGCGCAACGTACACAGGAAAACGATACATCAAAACTAGCAAAATCACTTTTTGAACAGAATGGCTATTTCGGAATTATGAAACTAAAAATATTAAAGATATTATTTCGGATGTACGGTTACTTTTGGGCCACCCTGTACACATTGAGTTAAGATAAATATGTTGAGGTAATGGAAGGAATAAGAACGACTCCATGAATTTTTTAAAATAACCGTATTTAATCATCTAGCAGGGATCGAACCCTCAACATATATCCAATAGGCAAGAACTAACTAAACTACAATGAACCGGAACAAAGTATAGTAATCGGATTAAAATTGTACTTCATTATACAAGGGCTCAAATAATTGGATTAACATATCAAGCGTAACAAATGACATCTGAAACTTACCAATGAAAATGTACAGAAGTACACGGAAAATGATGTGAGTAATTTTGCCCGGTATGACATTCCTTGTTTAATTGAAGAAATATTCTCCATCTTAAAATTTTAAACAGTTTTTCTTCAATTTAATTCAAAGTTCTCCTGCAATGTGTTTTTTTCAATTTGACTGTTGAATATTATGATGATGAACTTGGGCTCAGGATACCAGGAGTCCAAGTACTTAATTGACATAGCCAAAGGCTGAATCAAATACTGTTAAAGACTGTTGAATACACCGGTTGTGTCGCGTTGTACATGCAGGTTGCAGTGTACATTTCTACAATACTCGCACGTCGTAATTCATAATGGGATTATAAGGGAAAGTGAACAATGGAATTCAACCTCAACCTTCCACCTTCATTGACAAGAAGAATACATACAAAATTATGGGCACTAACAGAACAAGAACTATAACATTAAGTAACATTACCAGAATGCAAAACAAACATAATGTATTCATGGATTCAAGGATTCTCAAATTTCTTATTGTACAGGGAGCTTCATAACTACCGAACCTCACACACATCACCGTCAAGCCGCAGCAGTATAGAGCATACCCGAAAATACACTAACAGAGTACACATTAAGCTAATCCTTTACAAATATTTATAATTAAATACGCTAATTAATTCATATTCGCTTAAGATAAGGCTAATCATCCCTAAATTTTATTCTTTACTATGCGCCAGTTTACAAGTTAGCCTTAGGAAGGTAGCCCCGGTGAGGAACTGTAGGAGACCTACTGCTTAAAGCGAACAACGGAGATGTCGGTGATCTCTCACCCTCACCGTCATCGCAAAGTAGTAATTTGAAGAAGCGTTAGTTAGAATGCTACTGTTGATGTCGTAAATTCGATTATGTTGATGCGCCCTGTATAGTTGAATGAGTATTCCGGTTGAGTGATTAGTTGATTTGACATACACATAAATAACAGGATAACGTAAATAAGTATTCCCGAGCACAATCTAACACAAATAATACCAATTTGGGATTATATTTTCAGTTGCTACATGCACGGACGATTGAATTTATTTCTAGTCATTTCACATTCAAGTCGCTTCTGCATTTTCTTACCAACGCTGGACACTTATTACGTACATAGTGCTTGTATAATGTTATCCACGTGATATATTTATTATTTAATCGAAACGTTGTCATTTTCTGCAATGCATCTAATGGGAACCTCTCAACATAGACGTCAAATAAAAAACGCCGGAAAAGACATGTGATTTAACCCATGATTCTTAAAATCTCACGGGGGCGACCTAAGGAGTTTGTTCGACCAAATTTTCGAACATGGGTGAAAAAAACGTACTTAATTTGTGCAGGCGAATTTTGACAGAGACCCACTCAGAGGATGCAATATTGAGAAGAATGGGTGATAGGTCCAACATGTGATGTCACTCCGTTGTAAGTTAACTTATGAATTATGATAGGATTATCATAACTAATTATATACAACTCATACAACTCATAACTAATTGGGATCATTGTACCTTTTGAGATATCATAATTGTAATCCAACCTAATTGGTAGTAGATGATATAGTAGCAATTACCGTGGCGGTGCGGCGGATGCTGACACGAATTAGAATATATTTTCAATAAAATGTCGATTGAAGTTAAATGCCAGTACAATTAACAGGGTTTTATATAGGCATGAGAGAGTATTACAAGAATGTGCATCTGATTTTTGAGTTAGTTACCAATAAATGGCTAAGTACAAGTCTTCTTGTGCAAAATTTTGTTTTCTGAAAATTATAAAAATGACATGAGATGACATGATTCAACCGTTGGTCTTCTGAGTTGTTTGAGGAAATCCATTGTCAGCAAAAATTTGTTTTAATAGTGCGGCAGATTTCTTTGGCGTTCGAGGTAACTTTGGATTCTGAAAATCCACATGGTACACTCCAAATCTTTCTCTGAAATAAATAGAAGTTTCAGTTTCAGTCCCATTTTTGCTTTGTCCATATTCGTTGACTATCACGTGTAGAGGGTGGTTCATAATCGACAACCACCCTACATCCATACAGTCATGGACCACCCAGTACATAACACATTATGTACAATTAATACATTTTCTTACGTGTAGCCCCTTGACCACTCAAAGTTGTCCATGAGGCTCCATGCCGTATACCTAGTCACATTACATCCATCCAAAGTAACAGCTTTGAGTAAATTATTAATGTAATGTTTATAATAGTAAATCCGTCCATCGTCTTCCAGGCCCGTGTCTGGTGAATCAGCGAACCCGTTTTCCGTGACAATCACTTCAGGATTTTTGTACGTGGTCTTGATCCAATTTAGAATTTTTCGAAAGCCCCATGGCACTGTTTTCAACCAATCAGAGGATGATCCGGCCCACGAAGGATCATGATAACCAGCTGTACTCTGATCACCAAACCATCCAGGAAGGCCAAATCTCTTTGTGGTCACCAACTCCGTTGTGTAAGTATTTAGGCCCAAGAAGTCAGATGTTCCTAAAAGTTACCCTACCCATATATTCATTTTCTACAAATGGAAGTCCGGTTTTCTGTACGGATGTCACATAATTCCCAATGCAAAGCAAACATACAATTCCGGTCTTTCCTCTGCTCTGTTGAGTTATTAGATAAAATACAAACCTTTGATAATCTCTGGCCAATTGCCTTCAAAGCTTGGAAGTCTTGAATAATTACGTCCTTCCGCCGTGCTCTTTCGTTCAACCCACTCCACCATTTTGTCTGGATATTTGCCAAAAAATACAGGGCTTGCAAACCATCCGAGCTAGAAACAATTGGTAAGAACTTCATCCGAATCTGTATATTTTCAGAAGTGCTCGAAGGTTTCTTCGAAATATTCAGCAGGGTAATGATCCTTCCTGATCAACTTTGTAAAAGTCATATCCAGAAAAGTTGGACCGTTTGGCTAGGCTCCTTGTAGTAATACATGGGCAAAATACAATTTGTGACATGAATGCATCACGGATTCGTACAGCTTCACGAACCGCATTTGGCCGTTAAAATTTTAGCGGCCAAACCATTTCTCATAGGTAGCACCTTCACAAAAGTTGTTGGGATGACCAATGGAAACAGGATATGAAAATCCTGCCAAACCCCACGGTCTACTTTTGGGGTAGGTGTGTAGGTCCGTGTATGGCACATGACTTTTTGACCGTATAGGTAGAAGGAAATTTATTCAAGAAACTGCAATATAATATAGGATACAGTCCAATAATCGGTAAGGTTCTTTTAATTATACTAACCCTGAATTGTTGAGCGCGTTCCGCGGCTTCAACATCTGCTTTGTTACTTTTGTTCGCCGGTTCCATGTGCCCCGAATTTAAACTAATTCCGATGCGTCCTCCTTGAATTTTCTTAAAATCCCGCTCATACAATCGGTAAGCCTTCGCATGAGCCTTTATAATCGTGTGAGCGCATTTGTAAGGAGTTTCTTCTGGCTCTTGAATCCCTGGAGCCATATTACCATAGAAGTACCCAAGTATGCAAATCACCCAAGGTTGGTTAAAAGTTATCCAATATTTCACACGACCCCCAAATTTCTCAAATGCAATTCTTGCGTAGTTAACAAAGTCATCAATAATCAGACCTCCGGGCCAACCACCTCTTTCCTGAAGAGGTTGTGGTAAATCCCAATGGTAGAGAGTCACCATCGGTTCAATGTCGTATTTAATGAGCTCATTTATTAAATTGTTATAGTACTCAATCCCAGCCATATTCACACTCTCATTTGTTCCCAATGGTAAGATTCTTGACCATGAGATAGAAAAACGATAGAAGTGAACCTATGCCAATAATCGGGTATAGTGTTATGTTATGCGTAAAATATTTAAGAGTATTCATTAATTAATATTTTGCTTAATCATCGACGGTTTTTAAAATAATTGATATACCCCCATGTTTTTAAGAATCTGAACGTCTTCTTTGTATCTGTGGTAAGAATCGCAACCGATGTCTCCGGAACTGCCGTCTACAACTGGGCTAGGCAATCTATGAGTGAATTCGTCCCATATGCTTATACCTTTTCCTATACGAATTCCAAAACAGTGACATATTTAAATGACGGATTAGAACCTGGCTTCGAATTTAACATGTTTCTTAAGTAGAAACCTGTTGAAGGGATTATATTGTTCCATATTTTATTAGCCTGAAATCAGGTCCCGGTCTTAAACGGAAACCCGGGTTTCTAATCGGACATTTGCTGCATTTAACATAATTAATGTGTAATTCAAACCATCTCACCGCTTTCATTCCAAGCCCCCTCTATTTGGTAAGCCGCAGTGGCCATACCCCACTTGAAATTCTTTGGAAATTGCCCAAATAGAAATTCGTCATCTTTTTGACTGAAGCTATTCGCACAGAACATGAGAACAAGAACTAAGATGCCAAGACTTCCCATTTTCTCCGGACTTTACTTTCTATAATGCAAATAGCTGTTGAAATCACTACAACAAGCGGCGTGATTTTAAATTACAATTTCTTCCTCCTAATATAAGGCCCATTTCAGTTTCTATCCGCACAGTGGAAAGATTGTTAGAAAATCAGAAATCAGGCAATTCATTCCATTATTCCAGTCGTGACCTGAATTTGTAAATTGGTGTCGTGTAGAAATCCATTTCTGGGAAATATCCCACAATATGACGCATAATTACACATGATTCGAGATCATGTGCAATATAATATAATGTGCGACATATTCGCATTGACAGACGATTTTAATATAGTACTTACAAAGCTCAGTCAATTACTTAATTACAGGATGTAATAAAAATATTACATGATTGTTTGCCACCGTACTCAAGGAAATGACTGTCGAGCGGCATGACTTGGATTTCGACTCCAAAAGTTCGTACGGGCTGACATGGAATGATTTTCTTTTATAAAATCGTTGCTTTTCGTCCCAATTTGTTATTAAATCGCAAAAATTATAAACTGCCGGATTGTGTAATTTAATGGCCAAGTTAGAACTGTTTGCATCTATTAGTTACTTCACCGCACGAATCGCGAATGGGGACGCATTGGATGGATGCTTTCAATACCTCGAATTCCCTTGGTTTTCTGATTCAATGAAGGTAAAACAATCATTTTTATTTCAACAACCCAGGTGAGTCGAGTATGGCCTGGTCAACAATTTAGTAGGTTGAACTTTTCAGATTGGAATATCCGGTATGAAACGCTCATAAAATATTTGAATTATGATAACGTGTAGATTAAGAATGCATGCCGAATCTAATATTTGCAAAGATACAATATTTAATTTTCCTGTGGACAAGTGTGTACTCACATTTTCAGAGCCAAAATTAAAGCATATGCCTATTCGTAATATAGTTGTCGATCGTGGCGATATTGACAATAATATACGTGGCTGGTTGGTACAGCACAAACGATTGAGCCTTTGCAAATCAAACACTGAAAATATATTATATTATCCGATTGTGTCTAGATGGCCCGGATACGTCCCACCGGATGAGTAGCATATAACGCATAACGGAAAGTCACACGCAAAGTTGAAACCGTGTTTGCACTTTACAACAGCACATGTTAGCTCTCAGAAATTCCCACTTCCAAATCCCTAACCATATTTAAAATATTCGGATTGAACATTTGACGACCAAAAAGACTTATGTTCTAAGAAAATTTGATCGCCGATTTGAGACCCCAGTACATGTAAACAAGAGAACTAGAACTTGATGCTCATATATCAGCCATTACACTTACACCCCTCTTTGCCATAATAGTCGCTCCTCACGAATTATGAAAAACATATTATGGCATTCGAAATTTCGTAATTCAGTTTTTCTCGGCACCTCAAGTTGTCTGGAAGTTGCCTTAACCCAGCGTGACTAACAATTTCTGCTAAAAAATTGTGAAGACAGTAGAAATCGTTGCATAATTCCGGACAATTCTTGTGCCGTCAGTCTTATCACAGGCAAGCTATATGCGCTTCATTGATTTTTGTCGGACAATATTGTCTAACCGCTTCATCAACGAGTTCACCACACAATAAAAAATAATTGTACTGGCTGATTGAAATTTATGGATTTTCATATTTGATTGAAAATGTCGCCTCGATATTCAGCTAGATTTCTCATAATCGCTGCATCCGTAGTAATGCTCTCCGCAAGTTTACCGCTGAAAAGCGCTTTGACCCCATTTCAAGGTTGCAGAATTGCGATTCACTCCTTTGGTAACGAAGCGATTGATGAGACTGTATTGTTAACTTGGAGGAACATGTACACTCCGATTATTTATCAGAAACATAACTACTTCAATGAATCTACTCCGGAGCGACTAGAATTTTCCAAGATGACATGTCGAGTTGACCTATTCATTGAGAACACCACTGGAAACCATACTCCGACGGATTTCCAGTCATACGAATCAATGAACTCTCATTCTACTGAAGATGAATCTGATGTACTCCTCGTTATATTCCCAATCGGAAACAACAATCTGAATAATAAAAGTTGGATTTGGAGTCACAATTATCTTAGAGTCGATATTTTGTCGCCGAATATGATATTTCTCGAGTATGAATCACTATATCAAGTTAAAAATGTATTGTGTCTAAAATTTAATTGTCCAGTGATTGTGTATTGTCTTCGGGAACCTTTTGGTCAATCATACCCGGTAAGTATGGCAGACATGTCAAATGTCTGTCACCACAATTTTACACCGATAGTGGTTTTAAATCCTTCGGAAATGTTTCAGTATTCTTCTGACCCGGCATATCATTCAAAAATAATTCCATACATTACAAACTCACAGTTGGGACTCAACAACAAAACTGTAAAAATATTCGTTGCATCAAATTTCAAGTATTTTAAGTTTGTATACTGCACATGTGGAAATGAATGGGGTCTGGCATCTAGTTTTCGTGCGTGGCTTAATCCTATGGACAAATTCGTGTGGATTTTTAACTAACAGCTCTAATACCATTGAATTGACTCCACTATTAACACTGGCTGAAGGTTTAAATAAAATAACGACAAATATATTTCATGTCGTATTGACAATATATGGAGCAGTACTGTTCCAAGGTGCGAATCTGAAAAAACTCCAATGGTTGTTCCTAATCTGGGTATTTTGTTCTTTGGTGATTAGCAACGGCTACAACAGTTTCATACAGACTTCATTGATTGTACCCAGAAGACTACAATATATTGACACTTTTAAGGAATTGACCTCAAGAAAATTCAAACTCGCAATCCCATCCTTTGAAAAAGAGTATACGAAAACAATCAATTCAATCGCTGGACGTATTCCAGCGATTGAGATTTGTCTTAAATGAGACGCAAGAAATCGTGAATGTTTTAAATTGGGACAATTTTTTTGACAACTTATTCTCGTTTCGAAAAAATTGGTTTTGGATTTCGACGCCATTTCAACTAGAAACCATTACAGTTCCCAGACAACAGAATAAGAATCCTGAATGTAGACGAGAAGAGTTGGAAGAGTTTTACTGCCATATTGGAAACGAATTAATTCATCTATCAATGTTAGAAGGGTCAGAATTTCAACGACCTAACTCATTGCCGTTAGCCAGAACTATGGAGAAATTGGTGACTGCCGGTATTCATAAATATTGGAATGACCTGGATTATATAATTTTCCAACTACACTACTGGAATCGTGCGTCGGCACTCACACGAAAATGGGAAGCCAGTCAGACAATGAGCAGTGGAATCGACGATGTGCACTTATTTTCTACTTCAAATCCTCAATTTATAAGTCTGTTTCTTCTAATGTTTTGGTTTGTGTTAACTTGTCTGATCGTATTTCTAGTTGAGGTCAAATTATTCTGGCCCATTCGGACAGCAGTTTGGAGAAAAATAGTATTTTGTATGAAAATGTGTTTCATTTACATACCAGGTTATTGTCGTGATAAACTGAATTCAGCCAGAGCCAAGGTATTTCTGTATTACAAGAGGACATTTCCAAATTCTTTCAACAAGACACATGGTGAATTTTACATATGATTGTAATGAATCAGTGTTTCAAGTACGATTTCAAGGTTATGTTTCAGTTTTCAGTTTATACCTACTCGTACTTCAATTCTTAATTTAAGAGTTCATATTTTTGTAATTTTTTGCTGTCTTCTAATTGGTCTGGTTGTATTTGTTTGTTTTATTGAATGATTCGGTTTATTTCAGTGTTTGTTGTAGAACTATTAGTTTCTTCATAAGGGCACTCTAATAACTAATATAACGAAAAGTGATGAATAGAACATAAAATTTTATTACTATTTATTAATATATTTTCTAGCTCAGGTTAAAATAGTAAGGCCTTTGAGTGAGTCACTTAAATTTAGAGCGAAAGAATGTCTGGTTACATTACAAACTGTTATAATAAACTCAATATATCCAATCCGACCAACATGAGCATTTATAATTTCTGAATTCCGTTTATAAAAATTCTCCGAATTAAGTTTAAAAAAAAATAATGAATGACCTCAACCGAGGGCGTTACTTTCGTTAATAAAATTATAAATAATAATTATACCAATGTCGTCACATGAAGGAGAGTTCAGAACTGGAAGCGAAGAGTAGAAGATGGGACAACTGCATGTACTCGTCATTCTTTACCACGTGATAAGATAAAGATGACACTTCACCCACGTGAAGATCTATTTTCTTGACACAAGGATGATTGACGACTTCAACGATGGCCACACACTGTGTAGACCTTCCCAGCACACCATTACCCCATCCATTAGTGGCTACACTGTATTTTCTTGACACGGATAATTTGGAACTCAAATAAGTTCCAACGCCATGCGCGCTCCTTACATTCAAAGCACTCACTAATCCACGATGAATAATGGAATGAAAGTTCTCTGGTTTTGATCCATGATATGCAAAACTTGTTCCAAATTCTTGTTTTGCTGCAATGAATTTCGCTTTCGGGTGTGATGGTAATATCTTGAAAACAAATGTGTTCCGATTGTCCGGCATGGGAATGTCTCCAAGATTAGTGTTAGTTCTGAGTTCTTGGATGGTTTGTGAGATATTTGTTGTCACGGGTTGAATCGTGAGTGGATTAGTGAAGACCCAGTAGAGCAATTCCCATGTCAGATCTGGTAGAGCTGTTAAAGTTAAAATAACTGGTTATAGTAATTTAAATCACTTATTTCAAATTCGTATTTTATTTATTGGAGTTTATGCCTGAATTGATATCAACGAAGCAAATTTTCTCTAGAGATGGTACTCTAGAGGCCCCGTTTATACAAATACTGATACCAAGTTCTTGAGGGACACCCAATCATACAATAAACTAGGTAACGGTATATAGGAATTGAACCCTACCTTATAGAATAAAGCCCTACACTAATTACATTAAGCCCAAGCCGAGTGTATCACCTGTGTCTTCCCTAATGTTATCAAGTCTTGGAACGGATTCACAGTGGACTTGAAGTTCTGGAAAACGTTTCGTCTGGGTCCTTGGGTCAAAGAAACATGCTGGGAATGGCATGAGACAATCTGGTCGTTCAGTACTCATTCGGACGGCCTGGACGAATAAGGTCATTCGAAGTTCACACATGACACGGTGCAATTTATTTCCATCCCACAATACTTGGAGTACCATATCCTTGTAGTCCAATGAATCCATCATTTTGAATCCTCAAGTTAATAATGAAAAATATTTTAAAAAATTCAATATACATTATATAATGTGTATTATTTCAATAATATTTTTGAAATTAATTAATATTAACAAATTCTCAGTAATTGACAGTAACCTCGCCAGTAACCCACTGACCAAATATCATCGCGTGTTCATGAGGAATCGATCCATATGGCTGAATATTTTACATTTTGTATTATATTACTATAAGTACCGTATTTTAGTTTTAAATGCTTCTAAAAAATTTCTCAAGTCTCATTTATGTTCACCTAACAATAAGTATTGCTGTTCTCTAAAAATTTCTTGAAGTTGACTCAGAATGACATTGTGTGGATTATGGCATTTAACATCCAACATTCCTAAAATATTCCCTAAATCAAAATCCAAATACGTTTGAAAATTTGATAAGTCGGACCAAAAGCGGAAGCGGGATCCGCGCCGGCAGCAGGAAGGTCTGGATTAGACAACCGAACCGAATGACTGATTTTCAATTAAAAATATTGGAAATACTGTCGAAATTAAACTTACGGCAACGCAACGGTGACGGAATAATTCCAAAAGTCAAACGTTCCCTATTAATCGTCGTGTGAGAAGAATGGTATGGCTTTTTAACACTCGTGGGCCCGAACTACAAATTTTAAAATTGAATTAAAATTTTGTAAACAAAATTACAACGTCTGTCTGGAGAATTAAGTTACTAATTTTTCAATCTTCAGTTGACAGCTCAACTCAAAATTAAATATCAAAAATATTCTCATCTCCCGAATTCGCGGGTTTCTCCGGTCGAGAACGCAAAGCCAAAGATTAAAAAAAATGGGGCATTAAAAAAAGTGCACCGTGGCCACAATCTGTTTTTTGGAATTCACGGCACAAGTTACGTTGTAAATTCATTGTCTAACATTCCAGACACACTTTTTGAAACACTCCAGATAGAACGGCTATTGTACACACTTTAAGATAATTTAAGATCATTCGGCATTCTCGTTAGAAATAGGCCTGGCTGTCTTGGCAAAGTGTTTGGACTTTGTATATACTGGAATTTGCCGGACGTTCATTAAAGAGATGCTTTGGTGTCCCGACCGAAGCCACCCATTTGAACGGTTGTGTCGTTTTTTAAGGCATAACGTGCAAAACAAGTCTAAAAAACTTAATTCAATAGCCGACAAAGATAAACTGTATGTTTGTTTATCCATATCATTCAACGTAAATTAAACTACGAATTTACTTCAGCTTTTAACGTTTCTTTTTAAGATACTTGACTTTTTTTTTAAAACCAAATCTATTCAGTCTACGATTCCATCTAGAATTGCTTACAAGACCCGGAGTACAATCATTGAGTCCCAAGCTCCAAAGATTTTCCATGTTAAGGTTTCGCACCCCTTCATTTAGCGGGTCTGATTTAGGCAAAAATTTTAGCTGCACGAAGGTCTCAGAGTATCGTGCATTCTTTAATTATTCGATCAGGTTTTCAGGTTGTTCAAACTAAAATGCTCAGTAAAAACGCGATTAGAAGAAAAGACTGATTGTTTATTTTGGTAGTTCTCGGAATTTTATCATTTCCTTAACCTACGCTCTCCGAATTTACCCGGTAGTTTTCTATGTACAACTAAGCTTCATCCTGACAGTAGAAGTTTACCATTTACTTGTCTAATTCAAAACTGAGCCAAAAAGTTATTCTATCCTTTCGCTTTGGGTGTTAAAATGTGACTTACTTCTGTATGGAAGTATCGATTATAAGTTATTAAACTCTCACGTTATTGTTCTAAAATTATTCCAAGTCGTCTCCAATTTCTTAATACCATATTTAGTTACGTTACTCTCAGGGGTAGGGTATCAGGATACACAATATTTATGTACTTTCACAATTCACATTTTTTACAATGTTATTTTTTTTGGGAGTCTGATTCTAGATCTAACGTTTCATGACAGACCTGCGTTAAAGTTTTTGTTAGTCTTTCTTTTGCCTCTCAGTAATTTCCATTTTTAAACTTGAAACTCGGGTAAGCGTTGAATTAGATCAGGTGATTTTTGCCCGGTTGCTGACGCTGAGATTCTACGAACTAGTATTTATGTGTTCTTTCTTTCTTATTTTGTCTTACCACTTGTATAATATTGGGCAATGCGGCGACAGTTGTTGTTGTTGCGCAAAATTAGTGTTTATGACAGATACCTTACTTCAGTGGACCGTAGTAAACTAAGGTCACTGCTCTACCCGTTAGTTGTCACAGTAGTTTAATATAGTTATATGAGTATTCGATAGACATTCCGGTAATTGTCGTCTTTGGTACTCCGGTCCTGACAATGATAGGGAAGAAGGATTGACACGTCCCAATTTCCAGCACTATATGTTCACAAAATCTAACTGAATGGATTTCAAAGGTGAAGAAATAAACAAAAGAACTCATAGGCAAGCACACGTATTTCTTTTAATAATCGCATAAAGTGCCGCAGGGCCAAAATTATTTTTGGCCACGGAAATAGTTTCAAAGAAACTGTAAGAAGCTGTATTTTTCCCGGGAGGAGTTGTAATAAGTAAGCTCCTGAACTATTTATATTATGACTTTAGCTTAAGTTCTTACTGCAGAAATGAGAGAATGACATCGAATCGAGCGATATTTTCAGACTGATTTTATTGTATCGACTTTTGAGCTTTTATGCCTTGGCCATTATGATAATTTATTTCGTAGGATAGAAACGTTTTTACATTTAATTAACCTCGTCACATATGTCCAAAATATTTAGACATGCTGCATTTCGCATTAGATATTGCAAAAATTTATTTATTTATTATTATTTATTTAGACGTTTAATTCAAACCAGAGAACTGCAAGAGATATTCGTCAATACAGAGCCTAGTTCATAGATAATTAACCTATATACAAAATACGTGGTGCGATGTGTGAATCAGAATCGGAATCACAAAATAATCGAATTTTTTAGGTGAATCGAGCGAGTCGGGCGGAAAATCGAAATGCGATAATTGGAATCGTAGAGTAGAGTAATGGAGTAATCGTAGTCGGAATCCAAAATCGTTATCGCAATTCTAAAATCGGATCAGAGTCGACATTCATAGTTATTTGAGCTTTCGGGATTCCGATTACAACTCGGCGCTGACACTCGGTCAATCTGTGGGAATATTTGGTTTATTTCTTTTTCAGGCAAAATTACACCTACTCTTTTATCCACAAAGCAGGTTCCAGTTTGCTATACGGTTCTATTCGATTAAAAAAAAATGCTTGTTTCCCTCATGACACCCCTTAGGTCCTTACGCCAGAGGCCTGTTGTTTTTTTATTCAAATTCATAGTTTGACATGTTTATAGGTTTTAAACCTCAAGGTACTACCCATTTGGACCGGGCGGATGGAGTGCCCGGTATAGCAAGGAAAACCCAGAGGGAAAACTCGCTATATAGTACTGCCCAGACCGAGGATCGAACCCCGTACCGGTAGTTTTTGTAGGATGAGAATTCAGAACACTCACCACTACACTACCATTTCTTGCAGGCAAACTTTTCGTAGTCTGAAAGGAGTACATTTTTCGACATTTTGGAATTACCCTTTTAGGTACAATGAATTACTTTTTTGGCCATTTTATCTACAATGAATTACTTTTTTTCGCCGTTTTATCTACGAATTGCCCCGTAGGCACAAACAGGGGTTCTCTTTCTTTCACTTTAGTGTCAGAAACGGACGCCCGCGCGCAATAGCGCGGTCCCCGCGGAGCGTCCGCCGGAGGCGAAATATTTTTGACAGTTTTCTTAACATAGGTTGCATGTAAAACTAGTTTTTAGTCAGAAAATTGGCATAATATGCAAATATTTCTGAGATTTCTGAAAAAGTAGTACACAGGAGTACAAAATTTTCACAAAATTTTCTAGGAGTACAGCCGATCGAAAAAGAGTACTGTACTCCTAAAAAGAGTATGGTTGGTCAGCCTGATTTTCTTGTCCAATTAGTTCAGTGCATTTTCAAAGTATTTCTTCCTTTGGCAAATTTTGTAGTAAATTGGAATCCGAATCGGAATCAAAATTAGAATGGGAATACTCATTCTAAATAATCGGAATCGAAACCTGAATGTTAGAATTGAAATTTTCAAATAGTCGGTATTTGAATCGGAAATCGGAATCGTTACAAAATCGAAATCCGTATCCAAGAATTAAAATCCGAAAAAGAGAGTCGAGAATATAATTGGAATCTGAATCGAAAAAAAAAGAATTTCAATAACCAGAACAAGTTTCAGGCAAAGAGTGGACCTCTGACTTCTGTGGTCATAAAATATGTAATTCGAATTCGAAAGTTATTAATTCGTGTACCAAAGACACCCAGACACTTGCAATTTAATTTAGGGTTGACGCTAAGACGATAAAATGAATTTTAAGGAAAGGAATGCTTTAGTTTGTAACCAGTTCCCCTTTACTAGAGATTGTCGCACTTCGTCAACCGATTAGGCTCTTCATAGATTCAGGGGCTGCGTGCACGTATGACTTAATGTCGAAAATAAATTGTATTTTTTGACGAATGAATTCATGAATATTCCGCAAATTCATTGTAGTACAGAGAGTGGAAAACTGGGAGTAGTTGAGAGGCAGCGCTGGTAATCGGAATTTATTTTCCGATTCCGATTATTCTTTCGATTCTCAAATTTTTCGGATTCCGATTTTTCGATTCGCATTCCGATTATGCAAAACTTCGATTCCGATTCCGCTCGTTTCTAATTTCGATTCCAATTCGAATTCCGATTCTTGGAGCGCTACAATGTATATGCATTGCAGTGGGACAACGAGGCGACATTTCTGTAACATCAGTAACATTACGCAAGTAGCTGCGTCATAGTGTAAGTCCGGTCTTACAAAACACTCAGAGTTCAATAAATTATAAACCATTCGATAATTTCTGTAGTATATGTTTGAACGAAAGTATTTAATCTTTCTTCAAACCATATGGGAAATGTACGCCGTCACTTTACATGCTTTCAGGTTCAGGACAGAAAATGGAGCGATTTCCAAAGGCGGACATTTTCCGTTCATGTTTTCTGCCCGCTCATTTACACTTAATGTAGACAGACGGGGTGATGGCTGCTAGCGACGCGCACCGGTTCTAACTTTGATACACTGCCTACATTTGACGCCGTAACAATGCAATGTTATAAGTCAGATTCGGAAGTTCAGATGAAACATTGATTATTCTCATTAATTTAAGATTACTGCTGAAATATTGTATATTTATTCAAACTTTACGTATACTGTGGATCTAGGAATGCACGAAAATTTTTGTAAAAAAACCACATTTGAATGGGCCTCTGGTCATATCAAATAAATTCTCTTCATTCATAAGTCAGATTCGAAGAAAATAACCTCCGGGACGGTCCAGGTTGGAGATGTCTTAAAAAGCTCTTCATACGGCCTTGTCAAGGATATAAATTAGAAGATAATTTTCCTAAGGACACCGCTTACACATGGAATGTTGTAGTCCTTGGGATCCTGAACAACTTTTCCGAAAGTCATAACACCAAATGTCGAACCGCTTGACCGCTAGAAATACACTGTTGGGTATGCATATTAGATGACGTAGAGTGAAAGCCGAAGTGAAAGTCACTGTTCGCAATCGAGTCTGTTCGAGTGGCCCACTCTAATGTTAACCATAGTAATATTATGTCGCTTTTGATTGACCTTGATAAAAGCCGATTGCCGAAGCCACTCACATGTTCTTCACCTTTCAAGCGGTCGAAATAATTAGCAGTCAAAAATAAGCTATATATGGTATATACACATTTGATCAGTTTGATACGATATGTCTCTGATTTCCACCCGACGGTGACACCCGCCAGACCGAATGTATATTTACTTAAAAAGTTAACATGAATTAAAATTATTCAACCTACTCAGGATCAATCAAGCTGCGATTGGCAGTGTAGATTTATAATATCGCAAGCGAGGCGACACTCGCGGCACTTGCTAATGATAAAGTCAATTTATATTATTGACAGTGTAATTATGTCTAATGGAATCTTCAAATACCTACATCCTCATTTTGAATTGTGACTATCAATTCAATTCCGCAGAAAAGTATTTTTTTAGTTTGTATGACATACATCCCAGAAATGTGTTGTATATAAAGAAGCTGGCTTGGTCATGGCTATCTCAGACTTCGTATGGAATAATCAGTCAACATCTTCAAACCTCTTAAAAACTGACTTGTTTAAAAATGAAGATATATCTTCATATATTTCTACTCACAATAGTTACCGTTGCAGCAATGTCAGTGATAAAACCAGATATCCCTTCCAGAGAAGTTCAGCCAGGCAAATTCAGAAAACACAAGTTATTTTGTAAGTAAAACCATGTATTGCGTTACAAACGCTCACACTGCTAAATCAGACGGTGCGGATGTTAAAGAAACAAATTAGTAATTACAACTAACTGACTATAAAGTACTGTATATTTAACGAATTGCTTGCCATAAATGTTTGTGTTTTTTGCCAGGGTATATAGGGACAGTCATCCCATAAGATTAGTTCTTAATCCTTTTGCAGTCACAAATTCCAATCTTACACAATCGAAGAAGGTGATTCGTCAATACTAAATGTCTCTAATTGCCAAAATAAATTGCTGCCAATTTAGGTCATGCGCGTTTTTACAAAGACGGTTCCGTAAGTCAACAAAGGAGTGAATAGATTGACGATAATCATGTTCATAAAAGGATCTGTCAAACTTTCGACGTGACAAAGGCGGGGGGAAATTTGATATACTTTCTGGCGTCCTATGGAGGTATAAAAGCACGTCTGGGTTTGAGGCTATAAAATCGACAAGAATTTCGGAATATAAAATCTCCGGTACACAGAAACCCGAAACCAGAAAGTAGAATGGAGTATAATATATATTCATAAAGACCTTTTCAAAGTTATATGTCGGAAGATTAAGACAAACAAACAAACAATACGCGATACGTATGCGCGATAGAAATGATTCAGGGCTGTGTTATGACGATAAAACTAATATATACGAATTCCACTTTATCAATAGATAATTTTTGGATACCACTACCCGGGCTTCCAACACAACCACCCGGAGGTACTACTACACCACCACCAACGGGCATTAGCCCTTGCAACACGACTACTTTCGATATTATTACTACACCTACATGTAGTTGTGGTGGTCCAACATGTATAATGGGACAAGTTTGTGTTGATCCAGCGACAACAATGACATGTACCACCCCGCTGGCGTGTGCGGCCATGACCATATCAAATACTCCCGCGTGTACCTGTGGGACAGCTAGACGTGTATGCAGAATGGGAGAACTTTGCATGGAGGCCACGAGCGATTGCGTATTACTGCCACAATGTCTTGATTCCACTACTTATACGACGCCATGTAGATGTGGTACAGGTCTTGCGCCTTGTGGCTTGGATGCACCCATGCCTGAGGCTTGTACAATAGGAAGTGGTATATGCTCTGTACCATCTACAACACTTTGTACTGATGGGGACACAGTCACAGAACCGTGCATTTGTAGAGCTGAAGCTGGTCAAGTGCCTAGCCTGGTTTGTCCAACTGGGGGCATGTGTACCGCAGAAGTGTGCACTCTTACCGTTACAGTTACAGCCCCTCCAACGATCATGTTTCTACCCTTCCGTCGAGGGTAGGTGAGCGTCATCAATGTCACAATTTTGAACAAATATTTTTATTCTTCCGATGTTATTGAAATCATTAAATTACGGTTGCATAAGGTGGTGAAGTGATATGATTTATTACTCAAGATGGCCCATGCTCTTTCATCCACCATGAGCTAGAGCTTTCCATTCAAAAACTACTCGTACGATTTAAATGAATTAGAATTAATATTACCTTCCTTTTATACTTTTAAGAAAATAATTACGAGTTGTTGAAACTTTAGTGATTATTGCAGCTTTAACTAAGAGTGTCCGAATTCCATCTTCAACTGTGTGGGCGAATTGCACACCCCTCGCAAGTAAATACATATTCAGAAAATGATAAGATTATTAATGCGTGATGGCATTAATAACTGAATGTAATTTGTTTACTTAAACTGCATGTAAGAGATATTCGTCTATGCGGAGTCTACATAATACATAAGTAATGTCAAGATAATCTTGAAAAACTAATTAAAAAAACTAAAACATCATAACCTAACAATTAAAAAGAATCAGATATTTGTCACTACATATTACACCACACACTGAACTGATAACGAATACACTTCCATTTCCAAGTTACTTTGGATCTCTTGTGGCAATCTGAATAGATTTTCATAATAGAGTTCTTTGTCGCGCCTAACCGATTCTCCAGCCATTGCACTACAGTTTAGAATGAAACATTTTAACGGAATTTCTTTGACTCGTCGCATTATATTATCGATGGTAACCAAATATCTTCCGGATATACATCGACCTGCCTTGCTCGATTTCATTAACATTTGCCGAACTACTATAATTTTGGCAGCGTCGAACTTCAAATCATTGTTAAATGGGTATAATGCACAAAGAAACACACATACATATCTCAACATATATTTTTGGCTTTACATGATTAACTCTTAGCAAGCAATTACAAAACTAGACAGCTGAATAATGACTACTGAAGTAAGACAAATCACGTGGAAAGACTTCCAATTAACCGAACCGTACAAATTAAAAGAATTGAATTCACTTGTTAGAAAAATAAGGCCTTTATTAAATTTGGTGTGGTTCATCGCTAACGTGATAATCCGATAATGTGATATTGATCCCCATGATATGTTCCATCTACCAAAGGGATCAATCACCACACCTTTCAACTAAAATAATATATAATGTTCATTATTCATGAGTCCACCTGGCCTTTCTCTTCCCTTTAAAACTTTCTATCCCTTCTTGGCCATCGGGTAGTTGTAAATTCCGAACCATGACTGATTCACCCTCCCTAAATAATTTCGAAAAATAATAATACAATTCAAATGAATTAACCCACTTCGTGTGAATTATGACCTCACCTCATCGCCTCTTCCAACCCAACACTAAGTTGCCTGTAGAAAAATTCTTTTCCCAATTTTATAACACTTCTTGACTTTGATTTTATCATTGCGTAAACTCGTTCAAGCTCCGATTCTGCATGAAATTAAAAAATAAAACTAGCACTGAAAGAACATGAATTAAACGATGGCCGAATATGAATTAATCGAAAACATCATTCATCAGATTAACCACTTTTGATACAAAAACTCTTTGACTAAAGAACCAACCACAGAATTCGGGAAGGATATTTTATTTCTTAATGAAGTAAGCTTCACGGAAATGAAATTATTCAGGTCTGGTGATTTGTGTAAAACGTAAATCGATTAATTGATGAATTACCCAAATCGTCCTCCCTCACAACTTTGGTGACAAGTCCAGATGTAAGAGCATCCGTTGCATTGATTGTGTCGCCGGTTAAAACCATATAGGCCGCCAACGAACGTGGCACAGATCTAGCAATGGCTATTCCGGGTGTTGAGCAGAACAGTCCAAAACTAGCACTAGAAAAGGGGATAAAAAATAAGTCCCAAATGTTAAAACCGATTTAAAAGATAGTGGACTTGTTACCCAGGAGTCGAAAATTTTGAAACCTCTGTTGCAATAGCGAAATCACAAGAAGAAACGAGTTGACATCCAGCAGCAGCAGCGAGACCGTTGACCACAGCTACGACGGGTACTTCGTGCCTCTAAGGACAAACAAATTAATTTTGTAAATGTGATTGAAAATGACCTCGGCTATGTACTATATACCTAAGATTAGGCCAAAGCCATGAGTTTTAAAACCAGGCTGACTTGGTAGTTTTCATGCATCAAAAAAAGACTTATACTCTTTAGACGAGGGCCATTCCTAAAGTTTTTTCCGAAGTTTGAGAGACCATAGCTCCGTTGTTCTTTGGCGGATTTGCTCGAAA
>JAQFYE010001801.1:0-20919 GCA_034694305.1 Protaphorura glebata | reverse complement strand
TTTTATTCCAGCGAAACCCTTAAGGTTCATGTGCTCATCTCGCCTTACGACCCTCCTGACATATTTAGGAGTCACCACAAAAAATTTCAAGACGATTGGTCAAGTCAGAGGGTCAAACGAATGGAAATGGTGAGGTCATTTTAAAGATACACACCAAGTTTGTTGACTAGGCAGTCCTTAAAAGGAAACCCAAGAATTGTAGCCTTCCTCCCTGAATTTATATACTGAATATTCCTGCTGCAAAACTCATGTGAAATACAAATATACAGAAATAATGACCTTTCCAGCTTTTAATTTATTTATTATCTTATACATTTCAACATTTTAGCTGTTTTTGAAGAAGTCACGAGAAATGATATTGACGGATTGTGGAATTTCTCATATAGCGCAGGGGCGATCTGTTAACTTTTCCAGGGAAAAGCAATTATGGGCATGGTTATTGGCTAAATTTTCCCTGCCGACAAATCGTTCATCTCGCTAGATCTAGGTTTAACAGATGATTTGATGATATTGTGTTGAACTGAATGTAAAGAGGTTGAATTGAAAACGTTTTTAAATCGAACATTACCAGAAACACTTGCGGTCAGCCTCGACCACATCTTGAATAGTTCCAAACACCGGATTCACCAACAAAGCGTAGCAAAATGTTCACACTGGTCACTGCACTGGTATCTGAGTTTCAAATAAACCGGAATAAAGTCGGAAGTCACAGGCCAAAAACAATATTTCCGAGCCTTTTCCTACTAACTTTAGTAAATAGTATAAGGTTCGAAAATAAACAGTTTGCTGCTTGTCCGCTCTTCCGTCGAAACTGACTGCGTTAGACTAGAAATATTTGGGTGCGGCTGGCTTGATTGTTGCACGTCGGATGAATAATAAGCATTTGGTGGTACAAATTCCAAAATGACTGCCGAATTTTGGCAAAATACCAAAGTTTGACCATGCTCGGAACCCGCGACGACCAGACGAATGTCCGAGCCCGCTAACCCTTTGAAAACTCAAATCAGCCGATAAAATGACGATGGACTCGTTTTACTCAATATTCAGTCATCAATCACTGCTCGCAATTTCTAAAACTGCTAACTCGAGAACCCGAGTCAAGAGTCCTTCCAGGATAGCATTGACAGCAGTGTGAGATTAAACTTTGACGGCCGCTATAAACGGATCACTGCTCAAATTGGACCTGGATTTGGTACGGTTTGTCTAGTTGTAGCAAGGTTTTGCTTACCTTTCGACGACAGCTCAAATCAGATCACTACTCATAGATTGATTCCTTACGGCTTTTCTTTTAAATCTTTTGTCAGATTATTGACGACCGCTGACTGTTAAAAACTGGTCACTACAAGGCACTGGTCGGTCACTGGTCAATCTGGAATGAAAATGGATTGTTAATGATATTTGGCCACTTCTTTGACGACTACTATAAACGGATCAGTGATTAAAACTGGAGCCTATAAACTGTTAAAACTGCAATATTTTGATAAGTTTTTGATGACGACTGACAGCTAAAAATAGTTTCCTGTTCAAACATGGAATGTAAACGAAACGGTATGTTAATAATATTTTATAACGTTTCGACGATTGCTAAAAACCGATTACTACGGGAAAATGGATTGTGTGTAAGGTTTGTCTGGTGTTTGTTTTTGACACCGCTGTTGAAAAAGTAAGATTCGCGAGTCTTTCGTCTCGAGGACTTTCGTCAACTTGACTCCTGTCTGCGCACTGTCATCATTTTTTAAAGATTTATTACCTAATGTACTCGTATTTCTTATTTTTCTACAGTCTGTTGGCGGCATAAATGATTACTGGTCTGATAGATCGTCCCTGTACTTTTATCGTTCGCTGTTTACACAATCAGCTCAAAGCTCAAATGTCGAGAGGAAGAAGACGAAGAGAATGAGTCACTTATATCATGTCAATAATTAATTTTAGTTGAATATTTTCTTGTAGTACTTTCAGTACTAATACTTTTAATAGCTTTACGGAACTTACAATTTGTATAGATTTAAAAGTATTGAAGCTATAGGCCTATTGATTTAGTTGGAGGATTGGATGAACAATTAGGTACTTCATGTTTTGAATAATTCTGGAAGCGTTTCCAATTTCCAAAGTTAATGAGGAGAGAACTTTAGAGATCTTGACATACTTTACAAAATCATAATAAATTATTGTTGTTAGTATATATTTAAGAATACATACTTGGAATTATGTAAATTCTGCTGGAAATGCATGTGTAATTTTGAGAAATTTTATACTCTATATTAGAGCAGTTGGAATTATTCGAAAACAATTTTTAATTGTAGTCCGTGCCTTGTTGGCAGTTTTTGATGAAAACAGATATTGAATAAATATTTTGTAAATAGTTAACCGCATTTGTAGAGATGACGGTTATTGTTGATCTTAGTCTTGTCTCTGTTTGTGACAAACATAAAAAGTGATTAGTTTATAAGAATTGCTTATTATAGCACAATTGTGCTGAATCGATAGTTTTATTCAAATCTTCTGGACCTCAACTTTGTTGAGTTATTTCAGTTGCTGTTTTCATTCAATAAAGTTGTTGTTTTGCACTGATCCAAAACAACGGCTAAACCTATAGGTTTTGTAGTGTTATTGATGTGAACTGAAAGATAATTTTGTTCACATGAGTTCTATAGTAAAATATATACATATACTAGCTGACATTTGCAGTCCATAGTTGTAACTTATTGTACTACTCGTAATCTCATCATATTTACAAATCTGACCTTACAATTTTTGTTTATACACCGCCGAAATGGTCATGAACTCTTAATTGTAATTTTACTTCGTAATATGCAGTACGTAGAGTGTGCTAATACGCCCCACTTTGGAAAAGTATGCTGATTAGCCCCATATGGCATTTGGGGCACGCTCTGAGGTTCCCATGCTCGTGTAGTTAAAGGGGTGGGGCTTATTAGCACATATGTTCACCGTTAGAAGGCCCGAGGTAGAATTCTATACCAATATGATGTACAAGGGGCAATGAGCACACTCTCTAATCTGTTTTGTGGGTTAACGTTTCCCTTTGTCGGGAAGGTGTGCTAATTAGCCCCGTTCTCATTTGTGAGAGTGCTTTGGAAGTCACATGCTCACGTAGTTAAAGGGTGGGGCTAATTAGAACACTTGCTCGATAATGGGGCGTATTACCCAACCCTACTCTACCCTAGTCGTATTTTAAGT
Organism: Protaphorura glebata; assembly: GCA_034694305.1. Taxonomy (NCBI): domain Eukaryota; kingdom Metazoa; phylum Arthropoda; class Collembola; order Poduromorpha; family Onychiuridae; genus Protaphorura; species Protaphorura glebata. The sequence goes on along the minus strand of JAQFYE010001801.1, from coordinate 17,721 downwards.
GTCAAATGGTAAGTAGCTAATTCGAAATATTCGACTCGTCTTCCAGCTCATTTTGGTAGTAGGTACTAGTTAATTTTTTAAACCAATAATTTCAGTTGTAATTATGCTAATTATTGTCAAAAATGACACCATGTATTTATTAGTTCTGGTACTTAATTCTGACAAAATAGCAGAGAATTTTGGGACCAAGTAAGTAATTCACGATTTTATCTAGAAAAAAGAACGTGTGTAAATTGGATTTACATGAGTAATCATATTTCGGAACATTTCTTAAAACGTGTTTTGACTAATTAACTTCATATAAATTCGGATGTTCCTAATTACGATTTTCAAGTGTTGAGAGCATACTGAAGTTCATTAAAAGTTAGTAAAACCGTTGTTGATTCTTGTAAATTGGTGTGTTTGCGCGCTTATGGGATTGATTTTCAGTAGAATTCTACACTTGGAAGCGCATAGGAGGTGAAAGGTGACCCGAGACTGAGACTGACCAGGTCATTAACGGCGTCCGATTTTTTGACAAGTAAACAGTTTAGATTCACAGACGATAAAAAGCGTAGTTTATCACCCAATACCTTAGATGTCCCAGTGGCGCAGTGGTTAGCGCGTTGGTCTGATAAGCTAAAGGTCGCGGGTTCGAACCCCGCCTGGGGCACATCTTTTACATTTTCTTGAAAAAATAAGAAATACAAGATTCAATTTAATTTGTGATTGGCCTATCCTTTATTTTGACCCAATAACTTGACCATGACCTAGCTCTTGTAGTTCTGTTATGATGTAATTAGTTAGCATAGTGCAGCGCACGCAGTCCCAACCGTGCAGCGCTGTCTTCTAAAACTATTTCATCATCCTTAGTAACACTGATAGACTAGACGTAGATGGTCGACCTTGTCAATGAACTACAGAAATAAAATGCAATGGTCAGTTTTGATTGTCTTGTTAATTAAAATTGATAATATAAAATGCAGAAATTAAAATAAATCAATTTTGAAAGGATAATCAGTTTCTAAATTAGCTATACTGTCGTGGTACCGCGCACGGTTGATTTTTGCTTAAGACGCATCAAAATGGGCCCTATAAGAACTGCGGTTTTTATATATTAGTCAGTCATTTTCGTTAGTCCTCGATATATATTAATTGCAATAAATGATGACATTTCTCAACCGCAATTATAATTTTTCTGTATTGGGGCATATATACTGGTTCACGTTGGCCAAAAACCTTTCCAAAATCGGTCCTAATTTGGCTGATTTTCAGTGAATAGTCCGTGACTATTTTGGTTGGTCGTCGAAATAAATTAATTAAGAGGAATGGTGAAATTTTCCAACCGGAATTTTAATTTTCATGAACTCGGGGATACGCATTTGGCATTTGTCCACGTTGGCTAAAGAGCGCATCAAAATTGGTCCTAATTTGGGCCATTTTCAGTGAATAGTCAGTGATTTCGATCAGTCCTCGAAATAAATTAATTAAGGAAGAATTGTGAAATTTTCCAACCGCAGTTATAATTTTAATGTATTTGGACATAATGTTCTAGTTCACCTTGTCAAAAAACCGCATCAAAATTGGTCCTAATTTGGCTGACTTTTACTTTTGACCAAAAAGTCAGATTTCGTATCCAAATTGAGTCTAATTTATTCCATTTTTTTCCGCTGCACGTCCAAGGACTTTGTACGACTTGAAGAGCTTCGAACGAAAAGCTTCTTACAACTCAGAAAGCGGAACCTCCGGACAGGGTCCTACTAATAAATTGATAATTCTATTTACGTATTTATTTTTTATTTCTATTTTTTGTGGCTAGCTACCAAATACTAAAGTTAAGTGTAAGATATACGTTTTTACATGTACTCACCTCTCTTTATTAATTTCATTCGTAATATTCCATACACGAAATTCTGAACCTGATAATGTATTTATTCCTGTATTCTGTGCCAAAATGACAACGAAATGATTAATGTTTAATATTTCTGCAACTACAACTAGTTTAGTATTTAGTTAACATTGACTCAAATCAGTGCTCACCTACCGTACTAGTTTTTCTAAAGATAAAAATTGGGATAGTCATCCGAGACTGACTCTGAAAGAGACTTGACTCATAGTATTAATAATTAATGTTTTCTTCAGGATTGTTTTATCAACTTTTGACTCACCCACACTAATTTTGTGGATTAGTTACTATAGATGGACCTCCACAGGTGACCTAATATTAAGTGTAGAGTAACTTCATGACATTGGTCAAAATATAGTCGCATCGAAAAAAGGACATGTAGAGTAGGGATGATGGTATCTATCAATATCCCACCTTTCCGCGATGACCCACAAACGAGGCGTCCGGTGGTCAGTGCGAATAAAACAAGTGAAATCATCAATTTGATGACCTCAATTAATTGTCCTTTAAATTGTGTTCTTCGACCGAGCGTACTTTTAAAGCTTGTGCCTGTGCTCGATACCATTCAATGAAATGTTGGGACACCCTGCATCATTGTCGAAATCAAAACACCGCGAATTCTGTAGTTTTCAAATGAGATTTATAATATAAACAACAAAATCAGAATGTAAATAAAGTATTATCGAATCTCTCAAAATTTCTGAATTAATTCGACTTTACTTTGTTCTCCCTGTATTTTTTCAATTTTATTTTACTAATTTTTGAAACTCTCAGCTGCACTCAACCCAGGGATATCATCTCCTTTTTGGACATACAGACCTCGAAAATATTCATCAAAAGTTTAAAATAACTCTGTCTATTATTTGTAGGTTTTTAATTTTTATCTACTGTCTAATCCACTGACTTGTTCTCTAAAAATGTGAACTCTTTTTTTAATTTCAGACTTTCAAGAATTTGTAGACTACATAGAAACCCCAGTCCTGTTCTTCAAAATTAATACTGCTAGATTTTGGACTTTGACACTTTGATTTGACTTCAATTTGACATCTGCCTTCCTTCACACACCAAAATCTTTAGAACAATCCTCTTCTTTGAAACTAGTTTTTTTGGTGAGTTTCGAAATTATTTATTCAATTGAGTGAGTGAGTGATTATAATATCATTCAATTTTTTGGCTCTATATACGGCATTAATAATTAATTTTAATTAATTAAAGACTGATAATTAAGCTTTTGTTTGGATTGTTTAGCGTCTTCAGAATACATGTTAATAGTTCTGACAAAATTTAAGTGAGTTTGTAAATCCATTTCCAGAGTAGGATATAATTACGCAGCAAATTATTAAACGTTGAAATGTAAACAATTTTGCTTCGTCATGAGATGTATGAGTTACCAAAAATTCTGTACGAGAAATCGGTATCAATTTAGTTCATTTGAGGAATGACGTTTTATTCTTCAGATCAAATTTCATGTGTCCTGTAATTCAAATTCAAAAGCAAAATTGTCAAATATTTTGCTGTCAAGCCTCAAGAATAGATGAAGTTTAAATTCAATCTTCTGTACACAGCTTGTTTACATTTTCGTTATGATAAGAGAGGTCAAAATCCCATTGGGCAAACAATTTTGATTTTGTGTGGTTGCTTCGTACAGATTTGTCTCCTAGGCCTTTCCTTAGGTCAAGTGGGAACAAACCCAATCTCTAAGAGATATTCACGATGATGCTTGACATTGTCTTTGTCAAGATTCGTAAAGAAACTATCCTCATAAGGTTGGGTCACGTGTTATGCCAACGTTTCAACAAATTGGAAAAGTTGAAAAATCAATTCTCCGTATTAACAAGCATATTCGTGGTGGCCAAAGTCCCATCTGACTCAATGTTTTTGGCCACCAGGGTAAAAAAACAAAGTTTTTTTTTGAGTAAACAATCGCATGGACAAACCTAGTGGGAAAGTGGTTGTCAAGGAATCTTGGTGTTTATTGTAGACTTTCTATTAATGGTTGTTATTGACATCGTAATTTTTTCCTATTTGCAGGTATGTGTCTCATTCCTGACCTGAATGAGCTGTTTGTTGTTCTAAATTCCATTACAAACAAATAAATTGGATTAATTCAAGACAAATTAGTAAACTTAATAAATTAACTCGTTGAAGGTTTTACAATGACAAGGCGATTCGTCAAAATTTTTAAACAAATTACAAAACCATGTTGTCATTAACGGAAGTACTTCAAACAAAATTTTAATCACACCGTAAAACGAAATTCTCAATTCAATAGTTTTTTCAAATTCTCTGTTAGAATTTTAAATGTTTTTTTAAATACAATCCACTACTCATTTTGGTGGCTAAATTGGGTGTTGAGTGTTCCCACAATGGCAGGATCTGTGAAATTTCAAGAAAGTAAGCCTGAACCCCTTTATCTGACTGGAACCATAATTTGTCTCGTTTTGTAATTAAATTATTATTTTATTTGTCAGAGTACAATTTGTACGACGAAATTGGAGCAGGAGCATTTTCAATTGTGTATTCATGTCGAAATAAGAAGACTGGGAAGTTGTATGCCTGTAAGCAATTGGAGGATCGGTTTGTCAGGTTTGATATTATTATTATTATATATTTTTGGACTGTTCTGTCAAAATGTTGTTCGAGAGTTCAATATATTCGATTGTTTTACAGCTTGAGTGAAGTGAATCAAACATCGGAAGTCAAAACTCTGAAGCGCATACCCCAACATCCGAATTTGCTGAAATTGGTTGAAATGTTTTTGTGAGTTGAACTCGATTTTTTCATTTTTGTACTATTGAACTACGAATTCCAGAATTAGATTAACTTAGGTTTTGTTTGATTTAGTCTTATCTGGCTGGAAAGAAAACGTACTTTTTTTAAGCTATTAGCTTATGTCACATGAGACTGAGAAATTGATTAATGATTTGAAAAAACCAAGCGTAAAAACTGGGATTTACTATTAGATTCTTTCCTAAGCGTTCCTAGCAGGGTGTTTTGTTCACAATGCTGGGTTCAATTCCTCGGACATACACTATCCGCCTTTGCTTTAAGCTGGATTTTTTCTGCACTGGCTATTTCCTACTACTAGGGTATTTCCTCTAAAGCAGTTGAAATCCGACCCCACACTCTACATAAAGTTATCTTCGATGCCACTTCTTTGACATGTCAAAAACGTGTGTAATTGACGAATCTCAATGAATGGATTTAGTTAATATTTCAATTTCAAAAGCTGAAAAACATAAAATTGTAGCTTAGAAAAATCATTGGACTTTCTGTACGAGAGAATTACAAAATAAAAAATTATCAATGATTTGGATATATTTTGATGCCTTGTGTATTTCAGTTTGTTTTAACACTATCGTGGCGTGTTTTCTATTGCTAAGTTCGAATAGAAATCGCCATTAAATTTTGAAAGTCTCTGAACTATAAAATTGAAGTTAAATTAAAATTGATTATTCTATTCTAAAAACCCCATTCAGTGATCCGACATCCGGACGTGTTTGTCTTGTTTTTGATCTCATGCAAAAAGATCTCTACGATCTCTTGGACACCAGAGTCCCAGAGCGGTACAATTCGTTTTACACAAATGATTTATATAGAGCTGAATTTTTTAATGAATTTGTTATGCGTTCACAGCCCATTTCCAATTTCGGAAGTCAAGTCGATGATGCGAAACCTTCTGGAAGGCTTGAACCACCTTCACAGTCATGGTCTAGTTCATCGTGACCTAAAACCAGATAATGTTCTGGTCAAAATTCAGGTCGGTGATTCCTTAATTATGATTAGTCTGCATTACCATTTAAAAATTAATTAAACTTTTGTCTATAATTTTTAGTTGGGCTATTTTTTCTTGGTTATTGGAGATTTTGGGTCCGTCAGAGGAACAAATGCGACTCCACCGTACACCCAATACGTCTCAAGTCTATCATACCGATCACCAGAGTGCATTCTAACAGCTGGGTTCTATGGACCAAAAATGGATATCTGGGCCGCTGCCTGCGTCTACTATGAAATCTTGATGTAAGAAATTTGTATAACTTTTCTTAAGAAACGATTTTACCAGTCCCTGGGATAAAATCTAACGCCAATGAGGGGTTCCAGTGGGATAACTTGTTCCACCCCTCGCTGTCGCATATCGCAGTGTTGTTCTAAATTAGAAAAGTTAACCTCTACCTAATGGCGCTTGCATTTTGAATTTTGACTTTTTTTCACTCTTGAAATTAAGACCGATGTCAGCCTTTCGAACTTTGGCTCAAAAGCCGCTAATGACCTTTCAGGGATATAACAATTCGGTTTATAATAATTAGTTGAATTGTTTACAGTTTGGGGAAAGGAAGACTGTTTATTGCGGAAAATGAAAGTGACCAAATTAACAAGATTCATGACTTTCTTGGACCTCCATCCTCTTACGTTCTCCAAAAATACTACAAACTGTAAGTTTAAATTTAAATATTGGGGACAACCCACTCCAACCCAAAAACCCCAACGTGATTTGCCAAAATCGTTTAGAAATTATTCCCACGAATTTATTTATTTTGTTTTGTACTGATACAGGGTTCCGACAGATGTTGATGAAATGTCCGCTGAGAGTCAGACTCGCGTTTCAGACATGTAAGTTTCATTTATATTTAATATTCAATAGCAAAAGTATGTTTTGGACCTAATTTGGTAATTGTTTTATTCTAGTGAGGAAATGTTAACTGGGTAAGGAGTTCTTTACGTATATTATTCCTATCTGAGGGAGTCTTCTTTCTGTACTAAATATCCTAATTATTCTCAGGCGCAATAAGACTTTTCAATGGTATGCGACTCCGTCGGGTGAGACTCCGAGATTGAATGTTCTATTGGCAGATGCTGATAAGGGAGCGTCGGACTTCTTGAAACGTATGCTAAAATACGATCCTGATCGTCGTCCAAGTGCTGCAGTCTTATTGGAAGATAGCTTTCTTCAAACTGTGGTGTAAGGGATATTGATATAAAAATACTGTAAAAACGTTTCTAAGACCTTAATCGAAATGGCAGGAATTTCGAACGTTTTACCTCCTGGATATTGGAACACTCTAATCCGAACTAAGGAAACCGATTTGTTTAAGATGTCTCTAATGAATGTGTTTTAAATAGGGATAATGGCCAATCTGGTTCAGCTCCTGAAAAGAAAGTATTGGCACCTCCGAAGACTTCAAGTATGAAAAGTGGTCAAACCCATGGATTAACACGGAGTCAACCATCTCCAAAGACTTTGAATGCTCACAAAATTACTACTCAGGTTCCTGAAAATACTCCCATCTTGTCCTCGAATATTGGTCAGAAAGGTGGCCAAGGACGCCCTCTGGTTGCTAATAGAGGAAAGACGAATCGCATCATTGTTCCGGGTGTTGAGGGTAAAGTTCCGCCAAAGTAGCAGTCCCCGACGCGGACCACCAAATTGAAGGCTTCCGATACAAATTATTTGTACTACTTATAACTATTCATTCATCTAAATTTTTAACTCTATTCTTAGACATCCAAATTGAAAGAGCAATTAAATTCACACATTACCAAGACACGACGTGTTTTGACTCACGCTTAAGCAAAATCTGTTTCAATTGTTTTCTTATCGGATTATAGTATTTTATTGTTTCTGCATTTCCTTCCTATCCCGCTCGCACTCTTCGGAAAATTGAATTGAGAAATTAGAAGTTGCATGCCCGTCCACGGCGATTACACATGGTAAGGTTCATAATGTTTGAACGGTCTACGGATAAAGGGAGACCACACAAGCGAGAGTGTGAGATGTACATTTTAAGGAGAATTCTATGGATTTAATAAATCAACGAAGAATATCGGTCATTGGGCTTCGAAACCCGAACCGCAGAACGTTGACGAGCAAATCCAAGAAAACAAGTCAGGAGTTCTGTCATAATTGAGAAATCTGTCCTTTTTGACAGACAAGTTTTACATTGTAATGCCTTCAATTGTGGGCTTTTTGTGCTTTTTACACAAATAATAGGTCGAACGATTTTTTCACAAATTTTTGATGTTATTTGCTGTAATTCTGTAATTGGCTGGTTATACTATGGATTAGCTACCGATCCTACGCGTCGGATAATGGCTGAATTCAGCCGTTCTATCATTGTCGCAAATTCATAGTCAAATGATGGCTTATCTTCTATTTCTGCGAAGGATAAACCTTTCAATCCTGCTGTACAGGTTCAGAATACTAAAGTTTAGAAAGTTAATTGAACACTGAAGTAGATTCGCGAGAAAGTTTTCACATTTCGCTGAATGAATCGCGATTAATAAGTTCCCTGTCTATGGACCAATACTGTCCTCATTAATGTAGAACAATGGCTCTAGTAGAATTCAAGCCTGGCGTTGAAGTTTTAGTTGTTCTTTTTTTGTAATGAAAATTAATTTATGGTACAATAAATACACAAAAACAGAAATAAGATCTGCCGCAGTTTCATACAGGGAAAGACACCCTAAATGTCCCGTACATCATACGTACTACACTTTTCATTAGCGATAAACCCTATTTCAAAGTGCAACATGTCAGCAAGCACATTTCTCCCCAGATAATGTACAGGGCGTCTAATAACTATGTACAGTCCTATAACTCAGGAACCAGAGCAGAAAAGCACAATTGACAAAGCAATTGAAAAGCACAAAGAATTCTTCGTTGGACAGATCAGCACAAGTAAGATGATATCAAACAATTTAAGTATTTCAGATCAGTTGGTAAGCGGATCCGAGCGCGCGGACAACGACACAAAATCTTCAAAATTTTGAGGTCAACTGCCCAGAAAGACAGGAAAACACAATAATTTCAAAAAGAAGTATACCATGACATTGCAAGTCTTTTCTGAAAATTTTAAGACTTGTATCGACAAGTTTTGAGCCAGCCGACTCTTCCTAAATACTTATCTTTGAGACGAAACCAACGTGCTCAGAAATTGTCCATCCATGGCTTAAAAATTTCATGAAAAACTTGCGAATGCCATGTAGAAGTTCTTTCTTTTTTGATACTTTGAAAGTTTTAATGGCCTATCAGGCGGAAGACCTCGAAAAGAGACTAGAAAACGTTGAAAAAGTGATTTTGTTTCTTCGTTCCCAAGCGCGAAGGCGCGCACCCACTGAGCTGATCATTCCAACAAGGTATCTATAGCCAATGACCATGTTCGTCAGTTTACAAGTTCACGGAATTCGGTCATTGATGAAATCTGATAATTAACTACGATATACGGAATTATGTGTAATACCGTTATCACGGCATTCGAGAGGAAAATCCACTATAATGACGTCATTACAGTCACTGTCGCGCAGTACAGTTGAAGGAAGCTCGTTAAATGAAAATCTTTACAATAAAAATTTACATTATTAGCGCACGTTGAATGTTGAGAGAATTAGTCAATAATTTAACTACAATTAAAAACTGGCAAGTGCAACGCAAAGATTCGAACCAAAGGGTGCTTTGGTCGTCAACATTTTGACATTTCGATTTGAATCAGAAAAAAATAAACTTTTGGGACACTACCCCGTTACCTCAGGTATCGTTCATCACCGATGGATTGTATGCTTTGATCCGGATCTTTGTACGTCACACGGATAAAATATTTTGAGCCGAGAACTTGGTTTTCATTAGCTGCGTTATTGCATTGCATTGACGTTAAAATTAATTACTTGACGTATGTTTGTGGTTAACTAGCGTATATAGTCAACACAATTGAATTAATCGAATTTAGTTAAACTGAAATAACTTGACACGAGGATCTGTGCGTCTTCTTTCTCGGACAAACTCCCAGGAACTAAATTACAATGTTACAAGTTTTAATTGTTCGTCGATGGGTCTCTCAGCCCAGACCTTAAGTCTCCAACCGAAAGCCCTTAAGTCCTACTGGTTAGGTCAATAGGATAACCCTAACCTTCCTTGTGAAAAAGCCTGGGAACCTAAGCCTTATTTAAGGTGAAGTGGGCGGTTTTCGCGTTATTGAACCGTATGGAAATTCACGGATCAGTTCCAACAGTTGCAGTTCCCAGAATTGGGCGACACTCTCAAAGGTGGAATTCAAAAGATGCTTTTATGACGTGTTTTGGAACTGATTGAAACTGAGTAATACAGTTCCTACGATTTAAAGTTCCAGTTCTCATTTTATAATTACACAATTCAGTTCCAGTTCCAGTCCCAACCAACCAACAATTCCAGTTAGTTCCGGAGCTGGAATTGGAACTAAATAAATTCTGGAACTGAATAAAACTTTCATGACACTACAAACGAACATACGATTTTGAAGGTGTAAAGCAAATCGAGAATAAAGGAAATTTGAATGTTTCGTGTTGAATTGACTTTCTTCATGCACAGATGATGATTAACACATGAGATATAGAGTAAGGTGAACACTCCTAGTTCTAGAGAAGATTAAATATGATTTCTTGTGAAAGCGTAAATGGTTGACTCTCATAAACAATCTTGTCCAACAATTAATAAACTCTTTTTTCAATAAATACTCCCATTGCTTTAATTAGACTGCATAAAGATTAATAATTGAGAACGGTAGAGCCATATTTAAAGTCAGATTTACAACCATCCCGTGGCTTTGGCCAATTATGACATTTGAGTCAGACGCCTTTCTAATATTGACAAATAATTTTTCAAAGACTTTTTCTACTTTTTGTAATTTAAATTCATAAGACGAGAATGAGCAGTAAGTTTCGGTCGTCCATACCCATCCTGAAAAACGGATGGACGCCCGTACTTTGTTTATTAGAGCTGCGATCTACTTTAAAAATACACACAGTTCCTGAAATTCTAATAGAATAAATACGGTATATCTTCTTGATCCACGTAATGTGAACATAAGAAACTACGGTACAAGATTAGTTGAAACACCCTCTGAATCAAGACATTCATGGACATACACCCCCATTCCCCCATGGCATTTTGAATGTTTGGGAAATGAACCACTCGCTTCCCCTTAATATTTTCTTCCGTTCTTAGAATCTTTTAAATTTATGGCACGGGTGACTTTTATGGCAACCCAAACATGAGTTCTCTTTAATTGCTCGTGTTTGAACGAACAAAGTACAATTTGTTTTGGTAGTTGATGGTCTGACAAGAGATAGACTTGGCCTGTGTATCTAGGACTTTTAGTTAGTTAGTTACCAGTTAATTTCTTTGACCCGACGCCCAATTTCCATTGGCATCGCCACTGTTAGTTTCCGTCAAAAATAGTTTACAGAAATGAAGAACTTTTTTATCTCTATCATCCAGATTTAAGAAGTAAAAAAATTTCTAAGATCCCTCCGTGGAAGTCAAAAAATCATGCGTTAAAATGCGTACCATCCATTTTTCATTTCACGTCAATGTAGATGTAGAGATTGATGAAGAGATGGACTACGGAGAAGTTTGATAAAATTCATATTCAAATTAACTTTGTTGGTTCAATGATCGGATATACCATAGAAAATCAAAATTTCGACAGGAAAAGTTATTTTGATTTTTTTTTAAATTCTGTAATGCATGTCTTCTCAACATTGATGTGAAATGAAGAAAATCGAACAATCTATGCGAATTAACCTCTGATTTTTAAAGTTTTTGGGGACGATCTCAGGAACTTTTTGACCAAATTTTTGAAGATAGGCGAAGAAAAATACTGCATCTCTGCAGACGAATTGTGACGGAAACCTACTCAGGAGTTGGAAGAAAATTGGGTATCGGATGAACGCCCTGGTTGGTACACAGGTCAAGTCTATCCCTTGTGAGATGAGAGCGACTACGAAAGGACAAGTGTGAGATATCGGATTACCAAATCCATACACTTGTCCGCACAGATTTGTTTCTTTTACACACGTACATTCACCTTACGGGTGAGTAAATTCCAATCGAACGAATCGGACGAATTGATTTGAAGATGTCATGAGTCCAATCAATCTGAAACCGGACTGGTTCGTCGTCACAGACCAATGAAAACGAATGTGTTCTGACATAAAAATGTCCATGTTCTGATATATTTATTTTGGCAAGGAGGGCTAAAAACTGAATGCTGATCGGGTGTTCGGGTAACATACACCACCGTCAGTTCACAGAACCAAATACTACAGGCATTTAACCAAAAAGTGTTTTTCAGAAAAAAATATTTATAAGCTATGGTGTCAATTAGTCTCATTCCTCGAGTGATTTGATCTATCATTCAATCGCAAATCTATCATATTCTTCCGGATTACAATTTGAAATTTTATGGTATAGGTTTTAACCCAATAAAATCTCCAAATATGTTTTCTTGAACAAAGGCAATATGTACGGGCTATTTATTCCCTGTTAATTGGTTTATTTGTGCTTATTTTCTTAGCGACATGACTTAATTATTTATTGAAATTGTTTATTATTTAGCACTGTGCATAACAAACAACAAAATTAAAGGAATTTATTGCCCAAACCCCTTTCCTCTACATGGTGTTTATCAAAAGACGCAGAATTGTTTGTTCATTTTTGGAAGTGGTTACAAAAATTTATGTTACAGTCCAGCTAAGATTTCCTCAGCATTTATTTTGTCAGCTTATTAACGAACGCAATTTAATCAAAATTACAATTTTGCATTGATTTTTAAAAGAACTCAAATTATAAAAATGGTTATTAGAATAAATTATGTTCATTTTAAGCTTACAAATCAAATGCTTGAGAAATTTTAGTTTGACAGTGACATAAATCTTTGTAACCACGCCAAAGAACGAACAAAGAAAGGTGCTAAGCTCTTTTGCAAATCAACATGGAAACCGAATTACTAGTCCGTGGCAACCAAACAAGAAAACAATTGAAGGACACAAAAGGACGTGCCGGAAAGGAGGACTGACATAATTTGTTCTAAATTGTACATTCATTATTTTTTTTTGTATTGTAGGAATTCAAAATTTTTGTGTACAGTGTACAATAACATTAATTTTCATTGAAGTCAAAATTGGTTGTGTACGCAATGGCGTACCGAATGGCGTCCGCTGTTCGCATTGACAAATTTGCCGAACGTAAGTCATAAAAAAATTAAACCATGTACCCATAGGTTCGGATTTGCTTTGCACTTAATTTAATTTTACATTTTAAATAATTAATTCATTAATTTAACAAATATTTGTCAGGGTACGAGGTTGTTGGCCAAATTGGTTCTGGATCCTTTGCAACTGTGTTTTCTTGTCGCAATAAAATGACTGGGACTATATATGCATGCAAACAATTGAAGCGTCATTACCAAAGGTGGGATAAAATTGAAATATGCAATACTATAATACATAATTTTGTGTAATTATTTTTTTTTGTAAATATATTTTACAGTTGGGATCAAGTCAACAAGCTTGCTGAGATAAAAGCTTTCAGGGGTGTCCCAAAACACCATAATTTGCTCCACATGTTTGACCTTCAGTTGTGAGTTGATCAAGATTTTGATTTAATGAGTTTTTGTAATATTTTCAAAAATTAGGGTAATGTTTCTGGGTGTTCATTCAAAATTATAATTAATATTAGAGCAAGTTATCATCAGAGGTACCAGGTTGAAATAAATTGTTCTAATTGTCAACTTTCAGCCATCCCTCGTGTGGACGGGTGTCTATCGTTCTTGACCTCATGTGCAGTGATCTCTACGTATTGATCAAAAACCGACAGAGGTACGACTGATTTATGACAAAGTGAGCATTCTCTATATCGAACATGAAAAATATAAAAAGATCTTTTATTTTTCTAGTGTGTTTAAAGTTGCTCAGTTGCAGTCCATGATGCGTCAAATTTTGATGGGAGTGAATCATCTACACGTTAATGGTTTTTTTCACCGCGATATTAAGCCTGAAAACATTTTGGTCAACTCGAGGGTAAATATTTTACTAAACTGGCATAGATTGACAAAATTGATGTGCAAACTTTTTTTTTAATTTTAGAAAAATGATTATTTGTTGAAATTGGGCGATTTTGGTTGTGCGGAGAGAACGAACTCACCTCATCCATACACGGAGTATATTTCTACACGCTGGTATCGGGCCCCAGAGTGTTTATTGACCAAGGGACGTTATGGGCTGAAAATGGACATGTGGGCTGTTGGATGTGTTTACTTCGAATTGTTGACGTAGGGGTTCAAAATTTCAAAATATAAATTGTTTCAAAATCCTTTGAGAAGAGTAATCACTTGAATTTACGTTTAGTCTTACGCCTCTCTTCGTCGGAAGCAGTGAAATGGATCAGCTTGCTAAAATACACGAATTTCTTGGACCTCCACCGATTCGTGTGCTTCAGAAGTTTTACATGTGGTAAGTAAACGACAAGGCTGGTTGAGCATGACCAAATACCTTCACCGATTGGTTTGAATTTTTGATATGTTATCTCCCATTTTATCGCCACTAACAGATAACGTTTGTATTGCCAAAGCTAGTGGTATCCCTCGTCTTGAGCTGCCAGAGATCTTGCCCTAGGCCAAATACGTTGCCAAACTTGCCATTCGAGATTTGAAGTCATGTTGACCTTGTTTCTCAATTTCCATCCTTATGCGAAGACATATAGTCAGTTAACTCTAGACGTCAACGTAGAACAGTCGAATGATCGCTGTGACACAGGTCACCGTGTGACCTTTGCTGATATCCCGTATTAAAAACGGGGGGATTTTGCAAGGTCGGCCTATACGTAAGTTGCTAAGACAACATATCAGAAATTCAAATCAAATCGTAACCGGGGCTCAGCGGTCGAGCAAGATATTTGTTTAGAAATGTAGAATTAGAATTATTTGAAATTAACAAGTGAATAAGACAACACTAAAATTCTTTCTAATTGTTGCCAAAATTATAAGTCCCGTCTGTATCATTTGACTTGCATTACAGGAAGTCCAAGAATTTTGACTGGTTTTCTGCGCCACCTACTTGCATTCCACGGTTGAACGTGCTCTTGGGGGACACCGATTACGCTACCCAGGACTTCTTGAGACGAATGATTAATTACGATCCAGACGGTCGAGAGACCGCCGAGGTCATGTTGAAACATGTCTATCTCAAACCTGTCAAGTAAGACGTAACATATTTATTAAACACATTTTTATATAATTTTATTTGATGATTGGCTTTGAAACAGTAATATCGTTCTTTGACCATTGCGTTATAGGGATAACTCAAATCTTGCTGCAGTTCGCAAAGTTTTGGCTCAAGCTAATGCACTCGTGACCAAATTGCTGAATGACGATGAACCGCGTCTTCGTCTGACTGGAACACCGGAAGTCCACACTGTCGACCAACGCGAAGATTCGTCTTCAGAATCATTCTTAATTCAACGCCGAAATATGGTTCTTTCGTTCGAATCAGATTCAGATGTCCAAGAAGCTTGTACTCCACCTGCGATTTTGGAGACCGCGTGCGTTCACGCTCCAAAAATCCTGAAACCAGCGACTAAATCCATGAATAAGGTAATCCCACTTTTACCGTAAATATCGAATTAGAACGACAGTTCTTGTTTTTTTTCAATGACTGAATTTGAGAAGTGGCGGTGTCAAATTAATATCTGAGGAGACATGGGGGATAAACCTCTGTCTGTCCTGAAGAGCACTCTAATTCGACGTTAATTTGACCTCTGCTCCTGTCTTTAGACCTCAGCTGGTATCGAACTTCCAAGCAAGAAGAGAGTGACTTTCGATTTCGATGAAGAACCGTCAGAATTACAGGCTATACCTCGAACTTACCTGACCGCGCAAAATCATGTTCAATTTTGGAATTCTGATGACCAATTTGATCAAACTGATGATTCAGATCAAGAATCAGTATGTTCATTCCCAAGACAAACAAAGCCAGCAATGGAGGTCGACTCATTCCCACAAGTTCAAGAAAATTTCAACCGAGCCATGATCCCATCTGTTGCTCCGAAGAACCTCAAACCCTCAATCAAGTCAAAGACTAAGGTAATTTCCATGAACAAAGTTTTTAAGTAACTGATTGACACAATCTAAAGTTAATATAATATCTGTCACATTAGACCGCGGGATCTGCTGGACGTCCTAAAAAGAAAATGGTGACATTTGATGATGAAGTTTTTCCGCCTCCAAGAGCTATTGAAGCCAGGGTCAAGATCAGTTTACCGGAACCACCGGCTGAGAGATCCGTTTCTGAGTTTCTTTTAAAAGTTGACGAAGCAAAGGCTCGGACCAATCTACAGGAACCGCCAAGGGAAAAATCCGTTGATGAGGTTCTTTTGAACTTGAAAAACAGGCTCACAGATCTCAACGTCCTAAATAAAGATTTCATGAGGCGTAGCCAGAAATTCGTCCCTCAACTTTGTTCTACCGAAAGCATTGCATCTTCCGGGTCAGTTGACAGGTCTCCGAGTTCCAATGAAATGGTGGCTTTAAACCCTCCGCATTTGTACGGGCCGAGAATCATAACATCCAAATTTGATGAGACCATGCGACGTTATGAAGATAAATATGGCACTGGTACAATTTCTTTCCGAGCTCCAAAACCCTTTGTCTCTCTATTCAAGAATCCAGAGTCAGATCCACCGTCTGAATACCCGTCACTCGTTAAGGTAGAGTTGGACGAACAGAAAAAGGCACTCAAAGCACGAGAGCAGAATATTGTCGAAAATTCGAATGGGAAAGGTCAAAGTGCAGGGTCATCGAAGCCACCAGAGATTTTAAGTCTGGCAAAGGGTCTATCGACAGCAGCCATTGCTATCTCCGAACCTCCGAGCGGGTTAAAGAAGTCGCCTAAGGCCGGAAGACGAGCTGAAACTCGAAAAGTCACAGTCAAACCAAAACCGGATCCGAACAACAATGTCATCCGATATCCTATAAATAACCTTGACCACGCCATAAAGAATCCACTGGCTATTACTATGGGGTATAATCCACCAGTTTCTCTGAAGCCGAAGGACGACGCGAACGCGACTGCAAATGGTGATCCTAATCCAGGCCCCCAAAACTTGGCTGGGTCATCCATGACTGCTTCCACTCCGAGAAATGGCCAAGAATCTTCAACTAAACGAGGACGCCGGACCGCTCGTGATCAAAATTTGGTTACATCATCCATGACTGCTTCCGCTCCAAGAAATGGCCAAGAATCTTCAGCTAAACGAGGACGAACGCCCGCTCGTGATCAAAATTTGGCTGCATCATCTATGACTGCTCCCACTCCGAAAATTGGACAAGAATCTTCAGCTAAACGAGGACGAACGCCCGCTCGTGATCAAAATTTCGCTACATCATCAATGACTGCTTCCGCTCCGAAAATTGGACAAGAATCTGCAACGAAGAGAGGACGAATGCCGAATCGTGATAAATCTAGAGGCGTGATTGTCCAGCACACTATTTCCAAAGCTAATATTGCTCCACTCAAGAAACGCCAATGAATAATCTGCGAATCTAAATTCTAATTTTGACATGCAAAATTTTACAGTTGATATTATATGCTGTTCAAAATCGTGAATCTACGTACCTGCCAAATTTAAGGGGATATAAAATTTGAAATTTCTAAAAGCCATAATGAGTTATTTTGCATTAAGCGTGACAGAGGTTAACAAAAGCTATATTTATTTATTTACCCAAGCCAGCATAATCCTCCGAGGTCATTTGAATTGAATATTAAGACCGTTTTGGATATTATTTATGTATTTATTTATTTATTTATTTACCCGTTGGGCAATTACAATGTGAGTAGTTGAATCGAGAAGACAGTCGAGTCAATAGAACAATTATTTACAATCCAAAACTTAACACCCAAATTCCAGTAACGACCATTACACTCTGTCACACTTAGTTTACACTCTGTCACACTTACAAGTAAACCTTTTCCGATGATAAAATCCAATCGACCCAAAAACCATTCAGAAAGGTCAAACAAGATGCCCTGAC
>JAQFYE010001800.1:0-20922 GCA_034694305.1 Protaphorura glebata | reverse complement strand
CTGTTATGTACTTACAGCATAATGACCTGTCTGTATAGGGCGTTGTATTTTAATAAATTCAAATTCAAATTCAAAAAACTTTGTGAGTTGAATTTTTGGGAAGTAAAACGTAAATGTGAGTTCGATCTACCTTAGCGCTACGTGCAACTACCAAGCCCTTTAATACTTCACTCCACTCCAGTTAGCATCACATGGGAAGACAATGTATGGCGGCTGTTTTGGATAGAATTATCTACACTGGAGCCTTTTCTACTACCAGAAGAAATTTCCTTAGTGCAAATAGGAAGATGGGTGCAATTCTCTATAAATAGAATATAAAACACATATAAAAATTTGGTATGATATGAGCAAGTAGAGATTACGGTGAAACTAGTACAATGTATGCTAGATGGTACAAGCCGTCCTTAATTCTTCGCTATGGTGGAGTTTCGTCGGGAGTCCACTGCAGTTAAACTGCTTCTGGAACGCCTACCAATTTTCCAAGAAAAATACCTGATATTTGACCACGTGTCATTTATGGCATTATGTTTGAATTTAAATAAACAAAGCTGTGGTCTTAGATTATGAACCACCCTACACATTAGAATAAAGGATATATTTACAAGATATTATAACACCTCTACTGAATAGGACTTTGGTTGGGAAATACATTGCACTTTTGTAGTGGACATGATATGATATTATGCATTGTGGGATTATGTTCATTTGGAGATGACATTGGCCTTTAAGTTCTCTTCTCTGTTCTCCTGAGCTTTGGACGTGTTCCAATCCACAAAGGGGAGGAAGGGAACACTCATCGCGTTTTTTTATTCACTCGGTCATCCTCGCGCCGCAAAATCACGCGCACCGCGCCGCGCGCTTTCACCCAAGTCAAAGTCAACCCGTCAACCCACCCAACCTATTACATCTACATGTAATTTCATCTGATCCGTCAATGAAAAAGGGTTAGGCGTTAAGCCATTATTCTGTCCATGTATACGTGTAGTTCAATGCAGTACTGTCCAAATTGCATGCCACAATGATATGGGTAGTTTCGGTTTACAGACAGGTACTATGACCCAGGGATGTGGTTAACTTTTCTAACAGACAAAAATTTCCAGGTAGAAATCTGGTTAGTACATTTGTCGAGAAGGCATGGTCAAACTTCCGCTCAATTTTATTAGGGAATCAGAAGGCTTACCATTTAGCATAGATACGCTACTCGTAGATAGGAAAGAGAAAACTTGAACCAACCAGATGTTTTCCCGAGGGATTGAACCCTCGTCATAGCGGAGCAGGAATCTCTGCGCATACCACTAACATTAAGGTACAATGCAGAACAGACATTACGCAAATACAAATAAATAGGATACCCAATTCCCAGTGGACTAAATCAAATAAGACCAATCTCATGGTCGATTATGGAATGGACGTTACTATTTGTGTGTTTATGAGCACAAACTTTGCCTTCATGTAATACTTTATGGTCAAAACAAATTGACCTTGACCTTTGAACAACAAAATTATTTAATCACCCCGTCCAATCCACTGGGAGATTTCCTGATTTCCAAAATATTGTAGTGAACAAAAATTGTGACCGCATTACACAGTTCACACAAATCAGTCATATTTCTGTGACAATCTACATTTTAAATGAAAAGTGTCAGTAAATTCTTTGGACTAAATGTTAAGTTTTGAATGATTAACTGCTGAAAATGTATTACAGAAGTTACAAATTTCCCACAACATATAAAATTCTCCATTATAATGACACTTCGACGCATATCCCCAAGGTTATCCAACGAATTCCTTCCTCGAATAATCTCTCCAGTCAATACAAATAAAATGACTAAATTAATCCCACTCTAGACTTACAAATCGTCATCATAGAATTTTATGGCAAGAACTACCAAACCAGACCCTCGCTATCGAGGGTAATTACCCGTTGTAGAAGGAATGATTTTCTGTAATTTCTACTTAAGCGGCGCGTGGCGTAGGGGCGCGCTCCGTGTTTTTGTTGTGTTCGTTGCACAATCTTCGCCACTCGGACTGGTGTTTCGTACAGACTGGACTGGTCAGGTCAGGTCTGGTCAAAATATTGAAAGGACTGATGCGCACGGAAAAGTGGAGGCTTTTATACTTCTTGGAGAGGCGGAGCGACACTGACAGACAATCCATGCAAGCGAACATCGAGGACGCCATCATTTCGTCAATGGCGTCGTCATTCGTACTCACAGACACACACAAAAAGAAAAAGTCACTTGGGCTTTTATAGTTATCTACAGTTATCGATACGATTACTGGGTCAAACTCCATTCAAACTCTTATCACTACTCAACTAAACTGTCAGCTGTTTAGTTTCAAGAGCTGGAAAGGTCGAATCACCACGTGATTCTGATTCTGATTCTACTTTCATTTCAATTCCAATTGAAATAGAATGTGTCTTACTTATCTTTTGAACAAAATCTAGAATATCACCATTAAAATGTTGAAGTGGTTGCGGTTTGTAAACAAGTAAACATTCTTATTTGTATTATAACCGGGATATTCGTATGCAAGCAGTGTTTTCCAAAATACCATGATATAATATTAAGAAAAACATTTACTTTGTGGTACCTTATAACCCAAGTTTAACATAGAACAGTTGGTTCAATTATAATGAAGGGCGTCTGAAATGTAAGGCAGCCATTCATGATGCAGTAAAAACTTAGCGCAAACTGTAGAAAGTATTTTCAAAATTAATTCGAGACTTTATGTAGTATGATTTTTCATCTTACCTATGTAGAATCGTAGGACACGGACTTTTTCATATAAGACACAGGTCTCACGCAATTACTGGTCTTACTAATCAGATTTTGGAATATTTGGAGTACTTTTAATAGGTTTCCCATTGTCATTTGGTGCGCATGTTGGACCGCTTGGAATGAAAACAATATGTACCGTACCACGGACCACGAGGACGTCTGACCTTTTAGTTTCGGACACCCTAGACTTAATGGAATAAGAATAAACTATTTCTTTATGCTGTTAATATTTTCATAATATTGCGTCCTGTATGTTAGAAACATATTTATTCACATGTTCGTATGCTCATTGATTACCTTACGGTCCAGCCACACTTGTATCACCGTATTTACTATTTACATAAAAAATAATATTAAATTGAACTTTGTATCATTGTAGTAAGGTCATTTCTGTAGTGTCATTTTTGATCTGATCCCGTCTAGACTCTCTGGACCGGTAAAACTAAATACGTCCTTGTAGGTGTAATCCTGTAATACATGAATAAAATTATTTGATACATAGAGATGAAATATGTCATTGATAGATGGTCATAGCCCTTACGTCATTCAATTGAAGAGTTTACATATAGCATTTTAATTCCGAAGACAAGAAAAAAATACTGCAGTAAATTGAAAAACGATTAAATACCTTGCAAAGTGTCTCAAATAGAAATGAATAGGCATGTGTAGATTTAATTTCCAAAGAAATGGAAAGAAATAGAAATTCTTTTTTAGACTGAAGGATTGACCTATGAGCATTTAGGTGAAAGGGAAAGCTGAAGTTCATAGTACAAATTGAAGTGGAGGATGGGAAAGGCAAAACGCCAAAAATATCGATTTTCGTTGGCATTGGACGATGTTAAGTATTATATCCGTCTATCCCAGTGGAACCCATGATAGAATGATAGGAGAATAGGGCAAAGGCAAAATCCTACAGTCAAGTTCACGTTCGTTCGTTGCGTTCTCTTCACAGTTTTTCAAGGTGAAGGTCTTTTCTACATTTCCACCCAACACAAAATAATTCCTGCGGCGGCCGTGCGATATTTCGCCTCAATATATCGCCGCTAACACTTTAGCCTGTACGTACATCAGTTTAACATGTAAAAGGTATCCCAAGAGGCATACTTGTATTATAAAACCTTCCGAGAATCACTAACAGCAAAGGGGAACAGAACATGTTCAAGCTGTATAGCGACCTACCGATAAACCGACCGTCAGGATATACAGGACGACATTGAAGTTGGCCTTTGGGTTCATTTTCATTGTCAGTTGGTTTTTTCATTGAGTACAAGTCACTTTATACTTTGCTCTTAACCAACATGTCGGTCCTAGGAATAAGACGAATAAGAATAATAATGTCCGACCATGTAGTAGTTCTAGTAGTACCATTACCATTTTAAAAAATAAATATCAATTTTTATATGTAATTTACAAATTATTCTGGATTTTCAGCATTTTATGTTTTAGGAGTTATTAAGTATTTTGCACGATACTAATTCGCCAGACACACAAAAAAGAAATGTTCGAACTGAAATTAATGGAATCATTATTGTTGTTACGATTACGAACCACACGTGTAAAGTTCGGAAAAGTTCTGTCAAATTAAGTGACATCGAGGAAAATCAGATTCAGAGTTAGTAGGACAATTTTCGGTAATTTTTGGTGATACCGGTATTTTTTGTGGAACCTGTACCTCGAATTTGACGATTTTGGTGGTAGGGGTACCTCGGATTTGAGATTTGTGTGGGCGAAGCGGTTTGAGTGGGATTTGATTCGATACGATTCTATGGAATTCCAGGTGCACGTAGGAGCCTTTGACCTTTGGAATTAAAGTTTTGCAGACAAGACGAGTTTGGAGTTTGACATTTGACTTGACTGCGCATTTTGTTTTGTCTGTCTCCTCGCCGGTTGTAGTTTCAGAATCGTAGGTAGTAGAAAAGTTAGGAAATAGGAAATAAGTGCGGCGGAGAAAGTCCCGACCTTCAGAGTCACAGACACAGACTGGGTATTTTATATGCCAAAACCTCAGTGAGTTACGACGAAGACGATAATATTATTATTTATTGACTGCTCTGGTCTGGTCGTATCGTACTTGACTGATCATTCTGGAAATCTGAAACTAATTGAAGTGTTTGCACAGCAATAAACATTATAATCGACGCAATTCATTGTTATGGGTGGGTACCTGGAAAGGTCGGCCTTGAGTGGAAATATTTCCTTACGGAAAGAAAGTGCGTAGTTTGTTGCTCGTATTTCTTGGATCGGATCATTTGTATTTGGATCGAGAACGATTTATGACAGATAATGATTAATCAGTGAAAATAGTCGAAAATTATTGAATATATCGGCGATTGGATATCGAATTTTAAATATCATATTATAATACGGAAATATCGCATACTTCATACGTTGTGCCTGTGTGTGCCAATGCCAAACTCTTGATACCCTACCTCGAAATAACATCCGGAAATTTTAAAGCCTATGAAATTGTGACGAAATTGTAAACCAAAATCTCGAAATTGGATGAGATTTGGAATTTGGAGAGACGAGAGTAAAAATTGTGGTTTTAGTTCTTCGAAAATAATCACTTTGATATCAAAAAATTAATAATCGCAAGATTCGAGTCTGGTTTCGGATATTGTGCATGTGCAATTATTGGAAAATCGTTCTCAAGAATTATCGCTTGTGGAAGTAATATTTTAATTACATTTTACTTATTGTAATGCTTAGCCAATTTTAGTGCTTCATAAAAAGTTGGGATTTTAATTTTGGCAATAATTGCAAGAGTACATTTCCAAATTAATCGACTTAAAGATTTCCCAACATTATCGACTTTTGTATCTTATGAACATTTACTCGTAAATTATAAACTCAGGGAGTGAAAATTATTTTCCCGGTGCTTATTTATCGCCCATGTTGGATTTGTGTGCATTGAAACTGCATTTGCAATTTTCACTGCAAGAACGGTGACTCACCCTGGAAATTGGATATTATTTGTGTGTCACGGAAGAAGGGGTGAAAACGAACAAAGGATCACAGAGGACGCGGAATGCAAATGGGGAAAAAGGTGAGTCGCAAAATCCATTCCCATTAGTCACTCGATTTTAGCCAAAAATCAAGATGTTCAGAAGTGGCCCTACCGCCCACGTTGTTTGTATGATTTTAGGGTAGTTTTCCTTGAGTCATAATGGCCTCGTTTAAATTGCAAGGATGCTTACCACAATTCAATATTAGGTATAAAGTAGAATATCAGTTATCGCACCCGTACATTAACTTTATATCTATTGATCTCATCAGAAGGACACCGCTCATATCTTATGTGTGTTTTTTGGAGGCCTGTTCGATTTGGCTGACTTCTTGATATGTTTTAGCCCTGGGCTGGGCCAACTGGGCCCACAGAACATCATTTAAGAAGGCCCAACCCTAAATGGTCTAACCGTTTGGCCGCTAGAAATAACAGGAGACATGTGCTACGTTGTTCAGCAGGTAAATTCAGCCAAATGGAATAAGTTCACCAAAACACGTAAGATGTGTGTAGTGTCATCGGTAAAACGATTGAGGAGATTCGAGAATTTTATGAATGCGAAACTCTTTTGAAGTTTTGATGCCAGTTTGTGCATATAGCACAAAATCGTTTCTTCTGACGGCTCTAAGCCGGGTCCGAATGTTGACAACAGTGCGAACTGAAATTCTTGACCGTAATAAAAGAAATTAACTAACTAACTAACCGGTGGGATCTTACGCAGGTGCAATTTTGTCAAAGGAAGTGTTCGGTACGCTGCTTCTCCGTGTTATGGTAATTTTCCGTCTTTGTATCTTGGGGATTTGATCCTTCAGACAGACGATGTGCCATTCAATCGGATTTTTTATTCTGAAATTTTCCTTGACAGCGTTACTTTAATATATTACCCCTAAGCCAAATGGAAAACTACACAGTTCTCATTCTCTTTACAAAAATATACGAAGATGGCTGACAAGCGCTCGACGGCTAGTATCGATGTTTGTTATGTTCACAAGCATTTTTATTAGGGATTATTTTTGCTTATTGAAACCAGAGAGTGTATTTACCTGCATTCAATTGGTTCATGAAAGGTCTCCCTATTAATGCGAAAAATGTAACCCTTCGGTTTATTTCGGGAATCTCTTGGAAATTGGAAACGCCTTGTGATCGTTGCAGAAATCACCCATTCGGGGTTTTACTCATGACGTATCTCACACGGTCGGAATTTGTCAAAAAGTAATTAGAAAGTTTTCTTCATTATCGGATTTGTCATACTACTTGGGTGGCATTACCAAGGCCAAACGAATCGCTAATCTGCACGGAAAATACCCGGATGTTTAGTTCCTGCGCTAATGGCGAAAGTCAATTAATGGGAGTGGAGTGTGTATATTTTTTTTCCAAGAAGTGGCGTTGGCAAAAACTGAAATAAGGAATATTCTAGTTTGGTAGACATATACATATGTAGATATCAATAATTAGGATTGGCTCCAGGAGGTCTGGTGAAGAGTGTGACCTGACCCAAGGTTGAAAATTTGCTTATGAAGGATTGGATTGCGTGATTATATTTTATGAAGGACATATCATTATATTTTTCACAAGACTAGACTATACTGCAGATGCAGACTGGACAGACACTGACATATCGCGTGTCATGCAATCAAATATAATGTAACATTTACTTTTCCTTCTGGAATAAATTAAGAAAGGACAGTCGGCTGATCGATTTCAGTCGGAATATTGAGTGTTCTTGAGATTCGCAATGGCGGATTGCCACTCCCTTCGAAACATCGATCCGGTTCGTAGAAAATCTAAATATGACTCATGAAAGACTGACATTGCAAATTGGGAAGTTTTGTGACCAAGTTTGGTTAATGATTACAAAAAGTATTTCATTCCACAATTCAGAGGTACAATTTTCTTCGAAATCTTCGACTTGCCTAATAACTTTAACGAAATCTCGTGAAGTACTAAAGTGCGGATTAAAAGGATCTTGTAAAATATGAATACATGATTTTCGGCGCCCACACTTTACTTTTAAAGTCAGTGACATTAGGTCACCATCTCCCACGGATAAACTCTGGCTCTCTTATTAGAATCTACAGAACGACCTTGTCTACTTGTCTAATCCTTGCATTCCAACTGGGATTCAGTGTATTGGATTGAAAGAGACTGGAAATGATATGCAGTTGACGGTGACCCAGGAATAGTAAATCAGGAATTATAATTCATGTCAGACGCAGTTATGAAATGATATTAGTTATTGTTATCATATTACTCAAGAGTATGTTGCAGACTAATGGGAGACGGAAAAATATGAATGAACATTATCTGTTCACTTCAAAGGAATTTTGGGTTCACTTGTTTATGTTGGACTTTTATCATTGCAAGAGCCAAGGTCTGTTGGCAACAATCTTAGGAATCATTTTCCGTTATACGATTCAATCGAACGTATTTTGGTTCATTAGAATCGAAAGTCCGTCCGGGTCATCGGCTCTGGTCGACATGCATTGAGTTTAACAAAAACGTTCAGAAATTTCTTTGTGGTAATGTAATGAGTTCGTACAAAACCTTAAAGTTAAGATAACACTACACACAGTTACTCGGAAAAGACTTTACGATACTAATGAATCAAAATTAGTACAATTAGGAGGCATATTAGAATTTAATGTCGATAGGTTGAATGCATAGGCATTTCAATAATGCAGCGCTAAAAGTGCACAACGATCACAGTCACACACTAAACATTTCAATGCCAATTTCAGTTCTTTAAACTGACAAAAGCGGAAGTTCACAAGATTTGAAATTTCACAAACAGCAGAGTAATTGTCCGCATGTCTCCGTAAATCTGTTATTCAAAATATTCCGACTCATGTTCGAAGGAACTTTCCAGATTTAGATCATTAATATCGAAGATTTTTGAAAACTGAAATATCTAAAATACTTTTACCACAGCATGAAAAATCATTATGGCCAAGTACCTTGTCCAATACCTATCGTCCCGGAAGCATTAGGGGTGCAAGCCATTTAGGAGCAAATTAAAACTAAAATTTAGTATTCAACTTCCAACAATTTGATCTTGCATTCCGGACCAATCTAGAAATATCCGGAAGTCAAGTTCAGTTATCCTACCAAACATAAGGACGTCAAAACAAATATAGCAAATTGAACCCACGCCCGAAGCAATGACAAATTAACTAGTAAATTTTACTGCTAAAGAGCATTTCATTTGATTGCATTGCATGTATGGACGTTTGCTTGTTATCAGAATGAGAATAATGACCTTTCCTCCTTTACCGTCCTTCGAGTAATTATCCACATCCTTGCAATTAATCATCCATTTTCATTATCCAACCAACTCTCAATCCTTCACCTCTAACCTCTAAAAAATTTACAAGTATTAATAAATAAATAATACACTCCAATGCAATGGCACGTACGCCGGACGGGTGTCAATGTGACTAACTGTAAATTATTTCTATGAATAGAAGTCAAAGTCATCACAGTCTGACACATCATCCGACGAACTATCCATTCATTTACATCATACACATGTTAGATGTACAGAGTGATAGCGGTAGGGCATAAACAATTAAAATTACGTTAATAAATCGTTATGGAACATCACAAGTTCCAACCGAACAGCCAAGGTGGGTGAAGGTACGCAATGGGTATGCTAAAATTGTTATGAAGGTGCGACGGACGATTTTGAAGAATCTATAATTTCCGGAACTTTTCCGGTGATCCATTCAAAATTGTGAATATCTGAGGCAGGTACATACTTGTGTTTTAGTCGGTCATTTACGGTATCTACATATGTATGGAAACAACTGACTGACACCGAAATTCATAAGAGTTTTCCAAATAAGAGTGGATAATGTGTATAACGTTAACGTTGAAGTTAAAGAGTCTAATGAGTCAGCAATTAAATTTAAAATCCTTTTAGATTATTATAAACTATTTAACCTTCATTGGAGTCCCTGACTCTTTTAAAAACTTTATTTTGATGATGATGCATTAATTGCATTAAACTATTATATGAAGTTGGAATGCAAAGTGCATTAAGAGAGTGCATGTAACACGTTTCGGCAGCGGCACTGAACTGCACTGGTTATCAAGTTACCTTCAACTAACTTTAGATGAAATTTGCACTCGTGAACTTTATTGCTGAGGGTTTGGGTTTATGCTCTAATCGCAGAAGATTAATTATGATCACCTGACTTTGGATGAGAATCATTAATTAATTGACTGCTGCAGGGGTGGAGCCATACTGACCTGTTTGAGTTGAGACTTACTGAATTGTGCTTAGTTGAAACCAATAAAATGTGGCAATCATATTTAATAATTAATAACTGTTCGTTAAAAAGCAGTTATAGTTTCCCGGTGACTCAAGCGGACTTATTTCAAGTGATACACTACTATACCATAGCATCTACAAGTTCTTTGCATTCCAAGCTTGCAATTGACTCGCTATCGTGCTACTCGAGTAGTGTGAATTATTTTAATGTCTCATTTCAATTCGATTCAAGGAGTTGTAGATTTTTTTGAAAACCAACTAGATATTCATTTACTTTTATGAGTGAATAAAATAATTATAGTATATTATTTATGTTACACCTGAGAACCAAACAAGGAAATCAGTGGAGTTGATTGTTTACTATGAGTCAGACGATTAATTGTATTGAATTTAGTAGAAAACTGTAAAGTTTCATTCAAATTGGGCATTTTATTTTGGATGAAACAAAGGATGACGTCTTCAGGTGGTGTGGTGTTTACATTTACATTATTTTTTACTTATTGTGCTGGACAATTCTTTTTTCTTAACAAAAAGGTGTAGGTACACAGGGTTTGAAAATATTCAATATTTATTCCTCCCTGGAAATCAAATACAGGATTAATCAAATTAAATGACCCTGCTTACCTTCAATTTGATTGCAGTCTTTTATGTACTTCTTGCTATGGCAGCATGAGGTTCACCTTCTTCGTCAAAAAATCTTTGTACCTCTGCCAGATTTTTCTCACCTGGGTTTTCAGAATGAATGAATGAATGAATTGTTGTATTGGTTGCAAATATTGCATGAATGACATAAGAAACAGGAGCTCTTAAATTAAATTGCATGCTACAATACGTGATCCAGTTTTTTCTTGTTGTGCTGCTACAAAAAAAATAATTGACTTGTACTCCACGAGGATAAAAAGGATGGTCAGAATCGCAATTATTTATAACATAACTGGCAGAGGACCTTACAGATTTTGAGCCCACAGCTTGTGTGGTTTAATTTTAGGCGAGTCAGACAAATTAGAACTCAAAACTATGTGACTATATAAATTTTTTGACTCCTAGATGAAGCTATGTGATATTTTCCCACTGTATATCTCACAATTTAACGTACGTAGACTTATTTTTACAATAAAGCATCTATAAGTATTTGAAAATACATAGCATGCTTGAGCCCAAAAGGAATTTGATTGAGTGGTTACGTTTTACTGATAGAAATGCATTGGTGTCAAGCATCATTTGCAATTTTGTTCAAATAAAAAAAAACAATAATTCTTCTCATTTTTATAATGAATGCATGTGATCTGTAAAACCAGACTAGTCGCCTCCATTTTTCGATTTCGACGCCGAGGTGCAATTGCAATCCAATTGATTCTGGACTTTGATCTCTGAGAGGCGGTACTTTGTAATGGCTTGGCTTGGCTTGGCAGGTTGATCGTGTTTAAAATAAATTGACAGGCAGACAATGAATGAAATGAAACCAGATCGGATGTAGTAGTCTGGTCCGATACGATACAGACAAACAGGCATGGGCATAAATAATGACATGTCTACTGTACTTATCCTCAATGGACAATCAAACGGATGGAGAATAATAAGTTTCTTTCTTTTTCTTTCTAAAACAGGTTTCTTGGATTCGTTCATCATTCACACAAACACAAACTCGGATTCTGATTCGTCTAAATTAGGAGAATTATGGATGAGAGCATTGAGACGGAGTGTGATGAAGAAATAGCACGAATTTCCTCTCTGGATCACGGTCACGGTCAATTAAATGGGTCTTCGGAGAGGGAACAAGATATGGTCCTTCATCGCCAACATCGTCATGACGCCAATGGGCGCCATGATCCCCCGAGGCCAATGTCTTGGGACGGGGAATTGTCCGATGATGTACGTAACATGAGAAATCTTTACTGATTTTTTTATAGTTTAGGCCGAATTAAAAATATAATTGAATTAGTCAAATCTGAAGCGATATTTTCAAAATTAAATTTGTCGACACAAATCTTAAATTACTTTAATGTAAATACTAAAAAAATTCGGGCCGAAGGAATTCTAAGGCACAATTTGGCGATTTAACGTTGAAACGTCAAAATCTATCTTGAAAATTAAATCGTAAGAAAATTAGGGAAAATATGCATAGGGTACTCGATTTTGAAAATACACGGGACAGTTTGGAAACATGGGGAAATTGGCAGGTATAACAGACACAGGATAAGCAGAGGTTAATTTTTGTGCAGTTTGAATGAAAACTATTAATATCAATTATTTATTTCAGGAGACTGAAGACCTGGAGATTGAAGAATCGATGGGCGTAGAAAAGGACCCTTTATCGACATCGGTGCCATTATCAAAAACGTGCCCACGCGCTTTACACGCCATCTTATCCTCTTCCCTCCCTGTTGGTTCTTTGAGTGCCATCAAATCAGAGCATCAGAAACGTTGTGATGACGGCGATTTCCCAATGCTCGTCAGTCCAAGCACTGGCGTCGTCCCGGGTCAAGGCCCCTCTCAAAAACCACGTGGATCAGTCGTCCAACAAAGTCAACCCCAACTTCAACACTCTTTTTACATTACGCATACTGGGGTCAATGCCCAGACAGCGCCACCGACAGCTCACGCGCACGCGCACACCCCTGTAGCTCTTACCACCAACGAATTCTCACCCAATGGAAACACCCGCCCGTCCAACCTATCCCTCCCAGTCCAAATGCAAACTGACCAGTCACCAATCCCAATGTCCGGATCTCAAGCTCACGCGGACAATTACTCATCATCTGGGAATGGAACTGTTCTGAATTTAAATAATGCTGATCGTGAGTGTGAAGGTGGTCCACCCCAACTTCCATCCAGTCTCCCTCCGACAAACTGTCGGAATATGATCAATGGGAGCAGCAACAGCTTGAATGGTGGGTCGAGTGCCAATAATAATGTGTCAAATCCAAATGGTTCGGGAAATTTTGGGCTGCCATTATGCCCTCAGCAACAACAACAAATTGTTGCACAACAGCAGCAGCAGCAACAACAACAACAGCCGCCTATGAATCTCTCTTTCCCAAGAATCCCACCGTCACCTGACTCAGCCTTGGGCGGTTGGTCAACCCCATCGTCAAACCTTTCCCGCCACAACTCGGATGCGTCACAAAGGAGCTTTTCCTCTTCGTCTAATAATACAACCCCACCTTCCCCATCCAATTCCCCTCTCTTGTCTCATAATCAAAATCGCGTTGTTAATAAGTGCGAGGATTTCGGTGAGTTTTTGACTAAATCGGTGGAATATTAGTTATAGAATGTCGCACAGTCCTTAAGGCAGAAATTATACCTCTGAATACGTCTGCATTTCCATATCTTGCAGCCATTGACCTTCAGAACCACTTTTGTGGAGGTTCTACCTCGAAAGGTGTAACCGCTTGGCCGCTAGAAGTAGGGCCAAATACACTTTGTGATGCCATTGGAATCACATTCATATTCAAGACTCCACAAAGTGTATTTTGTCCAGGTATTTTTAGCGGCCTCACGTTTGGACTTTTCAGGGTATGCCCTTCACAAATGTTGTCCTGGAGGTCAATGGCTACAGCATACCGAAAATGCAGTAGCCTTGTATAAGTGTAGGGCATTGCCTACATTTCTACATATTTTCAATAAAATCCAACAGACAAAATACTCAAGAGAACTACTGGGTGCTAAATATTCCATTAAGGCGTGATTCTATATCTGCAAACATTCGCTGAAAGTGAGGTAGAGTTGGAAATAATTTATTTCCAAGTATCTCCAAGGCTAACCATAACGGATAGTGTACCTTATAAAATCCCTGCTTTAAGATATTTTAGTTCATACCCGAGTTTTGTCTTTATTATTGTTTTTTACGTGCTAATTCTTTGTAAGGTTTTTAGAAGATAATAAGTTATATTTTTTCTGAGCAGATGGTGATCAACAAGAAGTATTACTTTCTTCGAATTTGACGTCTCAGGGTATTTCAAGGCAACAGTTAATCAACAGGTAAAGAACAGTACAGTACATTATTAAACCGTTAAGTAAATATTGAACAACATTATGAGTCAGTGTCGTGATATTGTCGACTCTGGTGAAGTGTGACTTGTCAAATTCCTATGATTCTCCACATAGAACTACCATCATCGGTAGGTTGAGGTTGTTGAAATGTTCACAACTTTTCAGGTACTCGAAGAACCGTAATGACAATTGACAAGTACTTTTCGGTAGTTCACTATTTGCTAGTAATTAGTGACTACGTTTCTCAGTTTGGTGCAGATTTTGTTATTTAACATGTATTGTTTGATTTCCCACAGCCCTTGTCCGATTTGCGGGGATCGAATTTCCGGTTTTCATTACGGAATATTTTCTTGTGAATCATGCAAAGGATTTTTTAAGAGAACAGTTCAAAATCGAAAAAATTATGTGTGCCTTCGTGGAGCCTCGTGTACTGTAGCGATTGCCACTCGAAAAAAGTGCCCTGCGTGTCGATTCGACAAGTGCCTTCGGGTCGGGATGAAATTAGAAGGTAAATTTTAGAAAACTTTTAGCATAGAATTTTGAAGTGTTTATTTCTGGGTGTCATAACTTTTAAAAATGCTGAATTCCTTTTTATAGCAATTCGGGAAGACCGAACACGTGGAGGTCGAAGTACGTACGCTTGTAGCTACGCTCTCCCGCCAACCTCTACCGGTGCCTGTCAGTCTGAACCCCATCAACCCAACAATATCCCGCCGACATGGGAGATCCCCAATTTACTCAAGGAGATTGTGGAGTGTGAGTCACTCTGGCATCTCTCTGCTGTCGTTGACCCAGACCCTGACCCTGACCACGGGAAAGGTCCGTCCACCAATGGAACTTGTTCCAAGAGCTCGGATTATCTTGCGGACTTGTGCATGGTAATTTAATATTACATAATTATTTAATAAGAAAGTGGAATCGATGAGTAATATTTAAACGCCATGGCCTTTTTTTGTAAATTTTTACAAAAAGTTTGTTGGTTGTCGTTGTACGAAGGAATCGGTCTTGCTTAGGGGTTTAGTTTCATACTATTAACCTGAACCTGACTGATCTTGGTTCGGTTCCTGAGCGAGTACTGCACTTGTTATGTATGTATGCATAGCTGGGCTTATGCATAAATTGATAAATATAATTAATATATAATATAATAATAAATTGATAAATTCGCTTTGTAATATGTACCATGTAAATAGTTAAAGGTTCCTTACCTGCACAGCAGATAACCTATCCCATTATTACCATGCATTTGAATTTACAACTTCCTAGTCTTTCCTTACCGTCAGAAGCTTTCCCAGACCCACTGATCATGAATCAATTCCGACGCACTGGAACTTGTCGTGGCATATCTGAAGGAGACGTTAACAGGAACACTGAAACTACAACTACAACTATCATTTTACTTTGTGGGTTTCCGCGCAAAGCGCGTTTTTTTCTCTTTCAAGTTTTAATACGACGCGACGACAAGACTCCGACTAGTTTTTAACAGTTTTATTGTCATACATGTCAATGACTAAATTAAGAAATGGAATTTAAAATTGGGTGTGATTTGGAGGGTACAAACATTAAGGTTTTAATTGAACAACATAAACTTTTGCGACAAGAAGTGAAACGACGTGAAAGTTTTATTTTAGATCAATTAATGTTTAAAGTTCACGACAGTTTGATGTTTGACAAATCATGAATGTGGACATTGTGTTGGTGAACATAAAGTGTGTGACTACATGTATCCGAATCCATCGCTACTTAATCGGTACTTTGGAAGTTCACCAATTACCTCCACAGAATTGTCGTACATTTAATCGAGGAGTCTATGGAATAATTTGTATGAAGCAAGACTGCAAGAAGAAAGGAATTACGTACATTGGATCAAGGAGTGTCTCAGGAGAAATCCATAAAAAAAACTGAAATCTGGGCAGCAATCAGCTAGGTTGAACAATTACTTCCTTGGAGATCTTGTTGAAGGTCAATATGTTATCAAATTCAATTCTGGAGTACTTGACACAATAGAAACTGCCATTGTAGTTGAAACTGAAAATATTCGCCAACTCATGAAGGACCCAACTTTATTGAATGATTTGATTGAATGTAGTTTGACACCTCCGCCTCTACAAAGTGGGCTCAATGTTTTTTTGTTTGTCGCTTTCGCTTTTGCAATCAAAAACTACAAGACAATCCGTGGTAATCATCCCAACATCAGAAACCCAGAAGAAATCAACAGAAAAGAATTTGTAGACTTTGCAGCACATTATTTCGTTGAATCTCAACTACCGTATTTTACTGAAACAATTTGACGGATTATTGTAATCATCATTTTGGGTTCTGGTGTGACAGGATATCCCACTAGTGAATGGTTTATTGGAAGAAAAGCCAACCAGTGGATTGTTGCATTTAATGAAGACCGTATAGATGAAATGAACTTTGCTATTGCAAATGCACATCACCTCATCATTACCTGTCTTAAAGATCCAACGCAATTGCAACTCATGATTGAAGGAAATCTAAGAATCAAAATCACACCTAGAATAGAAAGCACCTTGACCGACCTCTATAATTTAAAGTCTATATTTTCATGAATGTAAAATTCCTGTATTATTCCTGTGTTATAGGCCGCGGACCGACGTCTCTACCGTCTTGTCAAATGGTGCAAATCCCTCCCTCTATTCAAAAATATTCAGGTGAGGTTTAAAATATATTTCGTAATACTTACTGCAGCGCCACCTTTTGTCCCCAGTTAAACTAACTGCGCACAATTCTAAAGGAAAAATGTTTTGTCAAAGTCAAAACCCTATAACTTTCGTCTAAAGGCTTTATGCTAAGACTGTCAAAATGACTATTAGCAGTTTGGGGCACTCCATGGGATACTTCTGATTGTGAGTTATCACAAATCATAAGTTGCTTGCCGTACTTGTCTTGAGAGAATTTCTTTCAATCTTAAGTTACGTTACATTTTTAAACTGAGGGTTGCAACAAGATAACTTAACAGCGTTTCCATTTTCCATAGAGCCATAGTCTCCAAATTTTGCTAAATTCCACAGCATTTTATTTTTGTGGAAACTATGATCTTACCCAATAAGTGAGGTGTCAAATTAACTTGGGTTGTACTGTACATACAATAGCGAAGGTATTAGGTTTAAGCGCGATGACATCTTCCGGCTCAACCTGGTCGTTCTAGAAGAATTACCGGAACGAATTATCTGGATGAAATCTGGTTATTTTTTGTAGGTTGAGGACCAGACAAAGCTATTACTCAATTCCTGGTGTGAGCTTCTCCTGTTTTCTTGTTGCTACCGATCAATTCCAATGACAGCAGGTCAAATTCGGATCAATGAACGACTCACATTGAAAGAAGGAGAGGCTCATGGGAATCAGTGCATTTCCCGGATGATTCATTTCACAGACAACTTGCGACGTCTTAGACTTGACACGGTTGAGTACGCCGCTCTCAAAGTCATCATCCTCATGTCCTCGGGTAAGTACGCACAAAGTCCACTATTAAAGTTTACCAGACCGGAAAATCGATCCAATGACGTCATACTGTGATTGAGAATAAATTGAATAATATTCCTTTTTTTGTGATAGAAGTGGATGAATTGCAAGAAGGTGACAAGGTGCGTGAATCTCAAGAAAGTCTCCTCCAATGTCTGCAAACTTACGCATTGGCCCGATGCCCAGAATCCCCTTCGAAATTCGGTGAACTCTTACTCAAAATCCCTGAGCTTCAACGGATTTGTCAGGTATGCAATTTTTCACAGCTTACACACAGAGTAGCGGCGCTGAAGAGCGCTTAAGTAGAAACTGGCATGCAATTACCCGCAACAGGCGGATTTCTAACGGTCCATCAACCAAAACACGCCCAAAATATTTTCTTTTAAAAAAATCCACCGATGGTATAAGTTTTGGTACATTTTGATTTAATTCTTGAAGTTCTTTTTGACTGGAATGAGCATAACACATTGTGTGTAAAGTGATAATAGCACAGTAAGGCATTTTTCCGAAAAGAAATGAATTATGAGCCTAGATATTAGGATTTCGGGATCCCTGCTAGAAATAGATTATAAGCCATAATATGATAGAGAGTGTGTGATATCTGAATTCTCTCATCGCACAAATCATGATAGATAACCAGTCCAGACAGAAATACCGTCGATGTTTTTGGTTGGGGTGAAAGTTTATGAGCCGAACTTTACTTTCTTTTGATTGTACATTTAATATTTATTACCTTTGTTCAAGTAATCTCAGTCTGGTATATTAAAAGATTAACTTTGTCTTTAACTCATTCGTTCAGGTCGGAAAGGAGATGTTGACAGCGAAGACGGAAGACTCGTCCGGTTTCAACTTACTCTTTGAACTACTCAGGGGTGACCACTAAGAGATACATGCAATTTATTACAAATATTTAAAAAATACACTTTTATCCAGTACTATATTATGCGACCATTTTTCTAATATTATAAAACTTAAATTTTTTTGAAAGTTGGCTTTCAAACCCAACGCCGTTGAGAGGAGTAATAATTGTGAGTATAGAGTATGTCTGTTAAAAATTTGAAACTTGTTGACGCTGATGAATGGATTTTACAAATTGATATTTACACATGAAATCATATAAACAATTGTACCAGATAATATTAAACCAGCACTTTGTTGTAAGAAACAGAAAAGTTAAAAGGGATTATTAATCAAATATATTGTGAAAGCAAACAAATTGGATACAAAGAATAAATCTCTCTTGAGCTATTTTATCGACCGTTTTAAGCGGGACCGACCGGTTTAAATATTGAGCCTATTTTGTTGTTACCTTAATTTTGCACACTGATTTGATTGTTTGATTACCAATTAAAACTGTACGTTTACATTATTGGTGTAAGGATGTTCTCTACAGGATGGGAAAAATCAACGGCTTCATAAAATCGGAAGACAAATAATTCGATCCATTGAAAACTTTAGTGGCTGGCTGGTAACTTGGCTGGAGGTAACTAGTAAGAACTAATCACTGGCCTATGAATGACTCATGAACTCGTTGTGGGATATGTTTCAATGTACACAAATTCTGTAGCTGCATTATGAATGCGTACGTATGTCGACAAAAGTCGAATTAGATTTTCATTACTATCCAGAAAGCTAGTTATGCAAAACACTAGTTATATTTCACGTGCAGTGTTTGAAGTACATCAGTTTCAAAACATAGTTTGCTCAATCTCGATTTTCCGAAGAAAAATACCGTCAGGTAAAATTTTGATTCATCTTCCTCTACATCACAGTTTGCATCTTAAAATTAGTTTGAAATTCTCAAAGAAAATATTCTGGAGACTATCACCTTTGAGCGAAATATCGACAGAGTTCCAAGCAAACAGGAGAACAGGACAAGAAGTCTTAATTTTCTTGTCATTTTACCTTTAATCCCTCCATACAGTACAGTGTCTTAAATTTAGCTTCCGGTTAACAATCCTGCAAATTAGAGAAAAATGTACAAGGATCCGCTTGGCCGGAAAATATAATGGATGTCACTATAATACGTTGTTATCCGTTTGCTAATAAAGCTACCGGTTGTGTGGGTTTTGGACTTGTGAACAGAAAATATTTACTAAAACGTTGAATAATATTCAACATAAATACTATTTCTTTGAGATTTAACGTAGGTATTGTTAGTGAACTTCTAAGCCCTCTCGCCTCGGTGCGGTGGGAAAAGTTGACTTTCTCTTAACGAAGATTTTCAAAGCATTCGACGAGAAAACAAAATCGTCAACCTTGACCTTGAACGGTCTGCATATTTAGTGCTCGGATCGAATCGAGTTGAACTCGAAAAATGTCGAGTCGAGTCGAGTCGAGTCGAGTCGAGTTGCACATTTTAACAACTTGAAACTTTCAAGTCGAGTCGAGTTGAAGTATGACTCGACTCGATTTTTCGAGTTGTGTTCTACAGTAGAACATAACTCAATAGTAGAACTTCTACTATTGTTACAACACAACTATGAAATTGAATGATAGATCGTTTAGAATCATTTGGCAATGTTTATCCAAAACACTTAATATTTTCGCCTTTCAAGGTTAATTACAGTTCACTACAGGGTTCGTCGGTAATTGCAGGTAATTTAAAACTGTAGTTACCAACATGTAATTACCACCCCGTGCGCAGCGCACCCACCCAACGTGCAGTGTCTATGCGCAAGCGCCTAATAGTAGTTACAGGTGGTTTGAGTTACCAAAGTGGTAATTACCGGTGAATACCATTAATTACCGGTATATACCGTTAATCACCGGTAAACACCTTCGCAATTAACGTAAAATATCGCTGATCACCCGCCAATTGAAACTTTTTAAAATCACCGTTTTTATCGTCTTAATTACCATTCTATTGTAATTACCGGTAATTATAACTAAGTACCGGGTAATTATGAACCCCGGACCAAAGAATTTGGTTTTTTTCGTACGGAGTAGTACTCCGTACGAAAAAAACCAATTTCTTTGGTGAGTACTGATTCGATTGTCCAATTCGAATATTTGAATTTTTCCGAGTCGAGTCGAGTTGACCCGAAATTCGACTCGACTCGATTCGATCCGAGCACTAGTGAATATCAGTAGTGTCCCTTTCAGAAATCAATTGAATCTTGTCACTAATTATAACTTTCCCGTGGAGATATGTCTTAGATTGATTGTATGACTAGATTTTACTTCACGAACGCTAAACACGTCTGGACAACCATTTCTTTTCGACGATAAAGGGGGAATCCACGGTTACGACTCTCATCAGGTCTTGTCTCAACATCCGAAAGTCCTACTGGTTCATTGCTTAATGTTTTATTAAACGTGGTCCGCTGGTTTACAACAGTTAATACTGAAAAGTTTGACGGAAAAAATGTATTCTTTAATTATTA
>JAQFYE010001799.1:0-20928 GCA_034694305.1 Protaphorura glebata | reverse complement strand
AGGGCAATGTCAAACGATCAAAAAATGCTCTGGTCGTGGTCTGGCGGGGGCGCCCAGATTTCACTCTTAAACTCGACGACCAAGCAAATATCCTTTTGTGGTACAAACCCCGTATTTCATAAGATAGTGCTATCAAGTTTTTTCGTCTGCAAATATTTTATTATTTTTTCGCCCCCCAGAATTCTGCGCCCGTGTGCCGGGCACACCAATGCACATCCATAGCTTCGCCCCTGAATATTATTAAGACCGAATTTGTTCTTTTTAATAGAAAATATAATCTTGCTTCGCTCTTATATGCATAAATAAATAAATAGAATAGTAATATCTTAATTTCAAAACGGAGAAGGAAACGGGAAAATATAATGAAATTGGAGACCGGCAATCATAAAAGCGCTAAATTTAATAATATTGGAATTTTATATACGGTGAATTAAATTAAGTTTGACTTTACTGGTTTATTAACGTGGTAAAGCTTTCTCACTCGTATTTCTTAATAAATTATTATGTTGCGGTTGTTCACTATTTCAGTTATATAGCATATCGGATTATAAAAAAAAATTATTATTATTATTGATTATTATTAATTTTATTTAAATAAAATAAAAATTAAACTGCGGTTTAACGCAATTTCGCCAAGTTACTTAAATGAACTAAGCCTTCCCTAGTGCTTTCATCTGCCAGTTCTACCTATCAGGGAAATTTAGAACTACACACAATAAGAGTAAAGTAAGACGTAGAAAGTCACATTTTAGGTCCACAGGCGGCTCTGGTAAAATATTAAAGCTCGTGTGCCAGCCAAGCTGAAGCCAAGCAATTTCTCATTGTTCAAGACTTTTGCTTATCAGTTAGTTGGTCAACAATGCAAAAATGCAATGGAGAGTAAAATTATCACTTCCGATTACACTAAAATGTCCTGGTCACGACCATTAAAATTTATTTGACAGATCTTGACGTCCTAATATATTTCCTACAGTAGGATTATAAAAAATGGATTTCCTCTCTTACCATTAATTGAGGTTCTGTAAACAAAATAGAGATAATATTCAAACCAGGAAGATTCATGTAGTTGATTGCTTTAGCTTCAATGCATCAACAATCATTTACACATTTACTTCAAAAATATTACACTGCCTTAATTCGCCTTGCAATTAGTTAAGGATTAAGCAAGCACAATTTGAGCAATAGCTAAAGAGATCATCCGTATTTAAATTATTAATTTTAATGCAAACAGAAATTACTGGAAAACCAATGCAATGGCTGTATATTTTCTTCTCCGGTCGTGTCTCCTACTCATCGTCAGAATAATTTATGATAGACGCTGGGAACCTTAATTTTTTGACCGTATATACAAAGTAATTAATATTATTAACGAGCGTAGCGAGCTTTTCTGTGGCACAACCGTGGACATGACATATTCCTAGTTTTTCAAATCGGAGAATTGAGTTTTTGAAAAAAGACGTGCAGAAGTGTCTGTCTAATAACCCTGAGTTCTTTTTCCTTTCAACGACTAAGAATTCTGGGCTACCTTCTGCGATATCTCAGGGTAGCGCAAAAGGTCTTCCCCAACATTTTCACAATTTGTGGAGTTCACAACCACAATGGAAGTTAAGAACCAATCCTCCTTGAACTCTTCCCACGCATTAGAGTAGAGAAGTTAATATGAAGTTACCTGGAAGCAAAAAGTTAAAACATATCCAAACAAAATGAAATCTGCGATTAAAAAGTTAATACATGTCGTTTTTATTGGATACGTTCTAACTTTTCGGTCCAATATTTCTGGATAAAGGTTCAACGAGGATTCTATTGTTGATATGGACTCCATAAATACGGAACGTGGCGTAACTTTATTTAGCGCCACCCATAACTAAACCCTACTCACTGACTACCCTTAATTCCAAAAAGAAACCGCTGATGACTGATGACTTGCAACTGATCAGTGCAACGCAAAATACAATTGTACTGTTTAAGAGAATAGACTTTCAACAATAAAATAATGAATGAATGAGCATAATGATGTCCGTCTCATCTACCTCTAAATATTGACCCTAATCTGTCAGACTTCTGGCGGCTTTCAATTATGTGGACTGAAAGATTTCGCTGACTTGTTTGCGAAAATCCAATTGATGATTCCCGAGATAGTCTTACTAAACTATGGGCCTATCTAATCCCCTGCTAAACTATAACGTTTAAGTCCCAACAATTTAGAATGACTAAGCTTAATAAATTATTTTTGAGCATGAATTCAATTCACAAAACGTGCTTAAAATATTTTAGATAAACACATTATTCTGTTGTAGCTTAGGGTATGGTTTTACCTTGTAAGTGGGTAAAAAGCATCCCTTGAAACCTCGTGATGGCGTGGGTACAGCTACATTGTTAATTCAGCTGAAGTATTTCCCATAGGAGAGGTATCTTCCCTAGAGTGGAAAGCCAACTTATTATCCAGGGAAGAGTTTGATCTATGACCAGCACTACGCGCTACGGTGAGGCGATTATTGCAAAAATGGTGAAAGTATGAAAAGAATATTTAATTCTTTACATCACTCAAAAAGTAAAACATGTGTAAAATTTTGCAACTTGAGCTTATACGTACCTCAAGTGAAAAAATTAGGCACGCAAATTCACATGTGAATACGAAAAGTTAAAAAAATGATGTATAAGATAATATCATAGTTTCTAGGTACTTCTTTATATCGGATTCTCTCAGTTCTCGTTCCAAATAGGGGTAGGTAATACATTTTAGTAGTTGTGTGCCGAGAGTTATTAATGACACATTATACTGTAGAGGCTTGACAAAAAGATGTAATTCAAATTAACCTTGAAATAATTTTCTGAACTGCTATTTCATGTTCTGAGTGACAGACGTGCCATTAATTTTTTTAGATTAAAATTTATTAATTCTAATCAATACTTTTCCATAAATTGAAGGTCGTGCTGAGATTGATATAGAGTAAGATAAAAAAAAATGAAACAGTCATTTGGATAAAAACAAAACTATGATGCCGAAGAAGTAGTTATCAAGTTATCACTTCAATGTGGAAATTCTGGTGTAGAATTTCAAAATGATGATTAATCTTCCAGACCTTTGTTGCACATGATTAATATCTTGATTACATTGTGGAAACCTCCATTTCAGGACTCCTTACGTCAGCACTAATCAAGACCGGATTGCAAATCGGGGATGCTTCAGTAGTAGTAGTGATGGTCAAAATTTCAGACAAGCTATTTTTTAGTTTTAAAGAATAATATAGTTTTGAATTTATGCTCGAATCACATTAAGTTTTACAGTCGAGTAATTATTGTACAGCGCGGTTCATAAAATCTACACGATTCAAAAAACAAAAGACAAGTACGTAAATTAACATTGACATCACTGAGAAAGTTTGAAGTTCGGATTTATTCAAGTGTCAGAGAAAGAAGTCAACAATCTATTAACATAAAATTGAGAAATTAATGCTGCCCTCCCCTTGGGGGCATCATGCCACAGAATGAATTAAAATATCATCGCTAATTTAGTGAGGCATGAGAATTTTTTACGATTAATCTGGCTTGAGATTTAGACAAATAAATAAATGAGACTACACAATGCAGTGTTCACTCGCAAATAGTTCGAACGAAAGTTAACCGTGCTTTTGACAAGAAAATATTTGGGACTGTTGTCTATACTAGACTTGAGGTAAATGTTTACCAAGCCAATATTGAGCTTATTCGCGAACTTCATTTAAGTGGGTAGACTATGATTAAGTGTTCACCCACCTGTAGTAATAATAATAATTTTTATATGTT
The DNA here is from genome assembly GCA_034694305.1 of Protaphorura glebata. Taxonomy (NCBI): domain Eukaryota; kingdom Metazoa; phylum Arthropoda; class Collembola; order Poduromorpha; family Onychiuridae; genus Protaphorura; species Protaphorura glebata. The sequence continues at coordinate 17,142 of JAQFYE010001799.1, read as the reverse complement.
TCACTGCTCTTCGGCTAAGTGAGTGATTAATTAGATATATTATAGGCCTGACCACTGGCCATGTGTAGGCCCATTTCCAAGTGCAGTGTGCAAATATTTAATTACAGAAGCTGCGTTCGAGTATTGCTTCATGTTGGATTTCCAAGCCAGGAAAAATGTTAATGATTGTTTTGGCTTTCCCCTGCACAGTTGCGCACCAAAAACAATCAATTGAAGATTATCTTCGAAGGTAAACATGTTTTATGTCGCTGCAGGTGGTTCTCTATTTTTTCTAGCAATCGATGAGTTTAAAATCAATTGACTTAGCAAAGTGTGAAATCTGTAATTCCGGGTCAAAGACCAGAGAAAATATGAAGACGAATGGACGGTCCTCAACGTGATTTCAATTTATGAGAACGCCTACCTATGGTAACATAACATAACAAACAAGTTTGCTTTCGCCTCAAGTGGCGATTCCACATGGCAGCACACGACTGCAAATAATCTGCAATGAATCCTGCAAATCTTCAAATTACTGCCCGGTTCTAATTTGCAGAAAAGATTGCGGGTCTCATGCCAACAGTGTTAAAATTTCCTGGCAGAAGTTGCTGCGGATATTTGCTGCCGTATGTGCTTGTTCCTGCAAATGTCAGCCTAATTGCAGAAGTTATCACATGTAATCGCCACTTTCGAATTTTGCAAGGAATTGGCAGAATTCCATACGAAAAAATTTCAAAAATGATCCATATAGGAGTCACTGAACGTTAATACGTCACTATAGGGAAAGTACGACCCTAGGATGCGTGACTGTCACTTGTTTTTTAAAGCTTAGAATGAAGAAGTTCGAGCAAGGATTAGTGTCATGAGAGGGCGACAAGTAAGACAGAATTATCATATGATTATCCCAGTTTAAGTGTTAGTTTCAGTTCCTGGTCTAAACTGTACATTACAGAATACAATTCAATAAGACTTTTCAGTTCTTCAGATATGTGGTTATGGTTGGGTTGCCTATTTTGAGTAAAATAAGTCTAGCATTACTTTGATAACGCGATGATATATGTGACTGATCTCTCCCTTGGATGATTTTACCTCAAAATGTCCACGCATATATGATTAAGTTTAAAAAATGGATGCAAAATTTTAACCACCATGCATGAAAGCAAAATATGCAACCGCCTTATACCGTACCACACCGGAATGTCTGTTTCAATTACATTCATGGTTATAACAATAGAATGCAGTTTAACACACACATGCATTTATAATAAAACGAAGTTTGATCATGACTTGACAAATGCAGTCATCTGCTCTTTGTTGTACTACAAGAAGACTGCCGTAAAGTTTTCACGATATAGAATCCGACTCATTTCTTTCCCTGAATCTGTCTTTCTTGTCGACTCTCTCCGTTTGGTGTTATGCTAAGTCCACAAATATTGCAAGTACATAAGATGTTTTGCTTCATTAGGAGAAATTATATGTTAATTGAATTGTGATAAAGGCAATGCAATTTAAATAAAAAATTATTTTAGAACATAAATTGGATAACTTACTGAAAAGTTGAAATTGTCGAAAATAGAGCAAACCTAATTTTAGTGCCACCTAAACTTCATCAAAGAGTCGCATATCACGTGTGAAAATCTATTGTTTTACAGCGAAACGGGAAAATTGTAACGCTTCTTAACAATGAAATCGATTGGGAATGAAAACATCCAGAATCACGGTATTCCTTGCTTTCCTATCCGAGTCTAGGTGCTTGTGGTTTGTAATTGCTGATTTAATAGAATTTACGACGTAAAAGGCAGAATATTTTCTCTGTTAGTACCAGCGGATTCTATTGAAATATCTGTCTCCGGGTCAGTCTTCACTTTCTCCATAAGGGTGTGGTGCATGGAGAAAGTAGAGAAAGTACTCGGGTTGTGCTGGAGACCGGGGTCTAACAGAGCAAGGGCTCTGTTAGAAAAAGTGCGGTTACATATACGTTCTACGTAAAAGTCAAGTGAGTCCGGAAGTATCCCCATTACCTCCTTCTGTCATAAATGCAATATTTGTGAGATTCTATAAATTTTGTCCTCAGTCTTACCACATACGTTCATGAAGCTCTCAACATAACAGGTGTTATGCATGCCAAATAGTAGTGCAATAGACGAATCACAATAACATTTATCAGTATCAAGTGGACGCATTGACTATTTTGAAAGTAAGTAGAAAGTTTTATGATCTTGCAATTAATATTGATAAGGATGTGTAAATAGCAATCCATCAACCAGATCGATCCACCAGATGAGAAATACATTTCCTTGAAATTTGGAGGAATTTGCACACACAATACATTACGTTGATAATAATCTACACCACTTCTAGCGAAATCGCTTTTAAGTACATTGTCTTGAATACTAAGCCAATACGGAAATAGCTATGAAAACTGACGATGAACATTCAAAAATACAATCATACTAGGCAACATGCGAAATAAATGTAACACAAATATATGGTTTTACCCGAAGCCAAAATATTTAAATCTATAATCTCAGTCTCAATTTTTCCAATCACTTTCTGATACGACTACGACTTAATAAAACGTAGTTACAATAACATCATTACCCCAATAGATGTGCAGTTTCAAAAAAATTTAAAAAAATAATAACCCGATTTAACCCTAGCTCTCCATTTGACTCCCTTCCAACCAATTCTGTACACTATTATTATCTTCACTCATAAGAATTAGCGAGGTAGGACGACCCGACGATCCAGGCTTGGATAAATTTAGGACGAAAACTTCCGAGAATTCCCCTGTAAAATATATCGGAGTCATTATTTTGACTTGAGCGTCGATTTATATCAAATGTTTCATCTGTTTTCCCACCTGATGCCAATGATAAAGTCTTTCCAATTTGTAATTCTCCTCGATAAGTTTCATCAGCAAGAATTTTTCTAATACGGGATGCCGGACTTGTACTTCCAGCTTCCATTAACGGTTCCTCATGCAATACCGGGTTGAACTTCCAAGGTTCCGACTTAGGCGGGGTACTGGGATTTTGAAATCTTGATGGTCGTGGGCTAGGTCTTGGATCATTTTCTATTCTTAACATAGTTGGTGGCACCCTTGCCCCCCTTGGTAGAGCTACTGGTTTAACCGGCGGAGAATGGCTAAAACAGTTATCATGTCGATGACCCGGCCGTGTCGGTGGCAAAGGTGAATGACCACGTTCTTCGATTAGAGACCGTGGACGCCGTGGTAACCTTAAACTTCCACCACGTCTTAATTGTGGGATTGGACGTTGTGCAGGTTCAGATGTCAAAGAAAACGTCGGTGAAACGGATCGTCGAAGTCCACCTCGGATTGGTGGACATGAATTGTTTGAGAATCCACTGTCGGAAGTTCTTTGTCTCACTAAGCCAGCAATTGGTACTGGAAGTTTGGAGGGCAGAGTTGCTGCTTTTTTCTGGATTTTTCGAGAGTTTTTCGGTGGAGTCACAATAAGCTTGGGAGGAGTGACAACGACCGGGGGCTCAGTACGGGCGTCAAACTTAGATACCCGAAAACTGTCAGCACAAGACCTCCTTCGGACCACCTTACGGGATTTAGGCAAAACTTCCTCCGGTTGTGTAAATTCAGAAACAGGTCTTTGTCTTTTAGTCAGCGTTGTGCCGTCCAGAAAACAAGTTTCGACGAAATTTGTTGGGACATTTTCTGGGATTGTTTCTATCGGTGGCGGCGTTGTACCTCGTGAACTTCGGATGCTCCTTGTTTCTCTGTCTAATGCAATGATCACAGGAGAGTCAAGGACACCTGTTCAAAGAAACAAATTTCTTGTATCATATTTTTCCAAAAATTTTAAAAAGTTACAAATCAATTTTATTTTCAATTAACCTGCGCTCCGAGTTGACCAAGTGCTTGGGCATGGACTCTCAGCTCTTGAGCTGGTCGGAGTCCAATATTCTCTTCCAGAGAATGGAAGACGTTCATCGGTGTAATGATTCCAATTGATCTTCACCTTTCTTTCAGGCTCTGGTTTTTCCGTTTTTTTGAATCGTTTGAAGACTGAGATTATTCTTTCAAGCGGTGACTGATATCGCTCAACTTGTCTATTTGACTGAGTCGAAATATTACTCTGTCGTTTGGAATTTTTCGAATTTATTGGCTCAGATATATTTGAATTTAAGGAAGTGTACCCTGAACTCGTCACACTTGCACTTGAGGAATTTCGTTGTCTTGGCTTATGTTCGATCATTCTTGACAAATTTCACTAAGCTTTCAATTTTGTACTGGAAGAAATGGAATTTTTGTGGAGAACCTAAGCTAGCGGATGTTGATGTGCTGCTACAAGGTCTCTTCCTCTCACGACCGCAACTATTAAAATATTCGCCTGCGTCACTTACCCTAGACTAGAAAATTCGCAAAGAATGAAAACAAGTTGGCTTATCTGGCTCCAAGTATCTTTGGCAATAAAACTTGGAAACTTGTTAAAAGGATATACATTTCTACCGCAATCTGCTTCTATGTGCACTGAAAGTCAAATGTATTTTTTGTTCAGGTTATACAAGCAGCAAGGCCATTTCTTATGAACCATACATACATATTCATATTCCCAGGACAGGACATTTAGAACTCAAAGGGGTATAGGACAGAAGGATCCCCAAGTCAAGACAAAATAAGGTAAATTAGATAATTAGGAGGAAAATCCTTTCAAGGATTTGCATTTAAGATGCAACAGTACAGTGGGGTAACTCAAGTAGTAAAAAAAATTGTCAGCACGCAATCCGATCCAAGAAGATATGAGAAATCCACCTTCTTCTGTTATCTGATTTTAAAGCGGACAACGAAGGATAGGCAGACAAACAAACATGAAAGTTCTCATTTATCATTCAAGTAGAAACAATTAATTAAATTATTTCTATATGACTAGATTATAAGTAGGTGGCGGGTGTCGCCCGAGGGAAATTGCGAATGCCCGTTTCTACAGGGTGGTTCATAATTATATCCGTTGCTCACTGATACATCGGAAATGGAGGCATCCAAAAAGTTATCCCATTTTATAGATATCCATTTTACACATTGAGCAGCTAGGCGCAGTTCTGACGCAAGCAAAAAACTATCCTCACTCGACGACATGACATGAATGGTTACAAAATTGAAATTAGCAATAATTAAAGGAACTGACAGGGTTGATTAGACGAACGTGACACGTCCGACACATCTAGTGTTTTTAATTTGTTGTGATAGAGAACCAGCTTTTTTTGCTATAGCTTTTAACTCCTTACTTGAACCTGAGAATTTTGTATTCCTATTTCAATCAAGATTACCGACACAAGTAAGTGTCTCAACCTAATCAACACAAGTCCCTACTTTGCATAACAGGACCACATTAATGAACACGAGTTACCTAGCCATAAGTTCAATTGCTAGGTGACATTCCACGACATCATATAAAATTATCTACAAATTTAAATTAATTTTATTCCAGCACACTGAAATCTGCAAAACAAACTTTTCCTGCTACATCTTTTTAGCACCTGCAAATGCCAATTCGCGTTAACGTGTTAATATTGTAACATCCATAACTTTTCCTACAATTAAACTCTCAAAATGATTATAATATCAAACGCACCGCTACTAGACCAATACCAGAAAATCAAGTCTCATTAATTGTACCTGTCAGTCTATTTTTTGTCTATCGATTTTCTTTGCGTTTCATCTTTCAATGATTTCGAACATTTACATTTCAATCAGCGAATTTGGCTGCCTAACCTGTTGCGACGACCTGTTTCACAATAACGCCTCCCCGAACTCAGCTCTAAGCGAAACCGTGCAAAGTGGTAACTTTAAATACCGTGTTCAATAGTACTCGTATGAAAGAAGTTATTTTTTTCTAGGGAAGGTACTCCTATAGTTACTAAAACAGACAAAGAAGTCAGTGGAGAGAAACCTCTCTGATTCTATCACATATCGGCGCTCGAAGGATCGAACCCTTACCAGACGTGGAACGGGACGGCTGCTTGGATCATACTCTTGAAAACTTCTGATCGATTCGAATTTTACTTACAAAAAGTGTTCCTTATGACAATTATTGATTAACTGGTAGTGCACAGTAGGTTGTCTCGAGAAAGAAGATAACTTCATGTTCTGAAGTACATAATGCAATGCCGTATGCAATGAATCAACCAACCTGCCACGAAAGTGTGTTTTAGAAATAATGACTAAGAATTAAGTTTGCTCGTCTGGGTTAAAGGGTTACTGTTGTATGGTATAATCTACAAGTGCAACAATTCACGGTCACGGCCACGGCCACGGCCGACCCAGCAAATTGAAGGCTCATTTATTTAACTCTGGGTCTTTGCACTTTGCACAAAGCAAAGTGGAAACGCTATCTGTGTACAGGAAAAAGCAAACTATTATGAAAAATGGGAATACCATGTTAACATATCTGACTCCCATTAAGGAACTTAGGAAGTGAATTTTTGAAGCATGTGAGTATTATTTGCCTTTGCATTTAAATTTGCATTAGAAGTTGGATTGGAATACATTTATTAAGGCGTGAGTGCGAGTCCAAACTGCTAATGCATTTGCCACCTTCCTTCCATTTTGAAAAATAGGCGCATATTATGTGTATAATTTCGATTCATCACAATGTCCCAACCCATGTAATTTGTGGCGTTAGACCTTTGGGTGGTGGACTAGTGATTTATGGTTCCTGTTCCTAAATCCATACATACGGGAGGCTTTTAAAGCGTGTATGGATTATGATTATTATGTTTGTGCGATGAAGGGTTAGAAAAATTTAGACAATGATTAATAAATGGAATGCCTGTTGGGACACATGATGCACGCGTGTTCAGACAGATGGTGTTGGACAGAAAGGACCTAACCATCTAGCTGGTTAGTTTGTCCTGGGCTGAAATCTCACATCAATTAAAACCGGTTCTGGGTTTGAGGGTGAGTGCTGGGAACCATAAGTTTTCACTAACCGTAGAGACGAATATTTCGTCTTAGAATTTGTGTAATTTTTGTTTCGAAAATTAAATGCTCCTTGCGCAGCAGAAACCTTTCAGGAAACTGTGGTGAAAAGTTCAGAAGACTCCATTAGGAGGTATCGAAAAAAATGCCTCGGGGTGTAAAAGTCTCGATGTACCTCATGCTTTAATGAAGGGACTCTGTCGAGACTTTTTCACAGCTGGGCATTTTTTGTCGACACCTTGTAATGGAGTCTTCTGTAAATTGGTAAATTTTGCCAGAGTTTCCTGAGAGGTATCCGCGGTCGAGAAGCATTTAATTTTCAAAGAAAAAATAATTACCCAAATTCTAAAACGAGATATTCGTAGCTTTCTACGGTTAGTGAAAAATTAAGGTTCCCAGCGCCCAGCCTAATGCGAGTACTTCTAAGTACTGGTAAGTATATTATGTTCATTTCCATTATGATTATTGAATTGCGATCGCATGGATTTGGAATTTACCCAAGACGTTAGCCGAGTTCCATAGAAACCTATTACATGACATTACACGACCGTCGTGTCTCTTTCTAAGTGAAACTAATTGTAGAGATAAATAACATGTAATATTAAACTCTAAACGTTCTGCCTTGTAAGCTAACACTTGCTTCATTATTTTGAGGGACAAGGCCATCATCGATTGTATTGCGAAAATTCTGACAAAATATTGGCATGAGAAGTAGAAATTGATGAAATTGTTGAATGAAAATTCGGATTGAAAATATTGAAGGACGCCAGGTCGCCAGGTGTCAACATATGAATTTATCAGTCTAGTAGTTGACTAATTGTCAATTGTCAAATGATTTCAGTGTTGTAAGTTGGCTATGACCTTTGCCAAAAATATCGTGTTGCATGATTTTGATGAACGTTGACAGGCGTGTATGTTGAGTGTACATGGACATATATATTTCTATTAATCTGATGCAAAATTGACTAATTACCCTCGTGAGAGTGAGAATACCGAATAATGAATTCCTAATTATTTACAAAAACAAAAATTAAACAAAAGTCATGACTTACACAACATTTACGAGTGGAAAAACTTCTGGCTCCAAGATCTGAGCAAATTCCTCAATCTCGTGCAGCCATTCAATGCGTATCATTACTTCAGCGTCACTACTATCATCACCATCCCCATTATCAGGATTCTGGAATCTAGTCACACTCATCTGATTTGCATCAAATTGCTGGTTCATCTGTATGTAGTCACCACATTCATAAGCATCCTGACCCAGTTCTTGGGCAAATAATGCCAATTCATCCTCATCTGGATTTGGATAAGGACTCCACATGTCATCAGAAACCGAATTAGAAGTAAGGCAACGATGGTCATCCTCTTCATCATTGTTGTAATATTCTTGCTCATACATTCTCATTGTTGTTGAGTTTGAATGAATTATATTGACACTGTTGACCGGCATTTGAAAGGGAGCGTCCTCACCTTCACCACCATTTCCATTACCATAGTCTTGAAAAGACAACGGAGGTTCTAACGGAATCAAACTTTTCTCAAGACCAGGTCTCATCATCAACTTGTTGTTACCCTGAGGGGCAAGAATCGCATTTGTATTCATATGTCCACTACTACTACTGCCCCGTCCACTGTTCTGTTTGTGCATTGGGATTTGCATATTATTATTATTTGTATTGTTGTTGTCCATTGAAGTCGTGGTCGTAGTGGCCGCCGAGGATGCCATGGATAAGCGTGAAATGACGGTGGACCTTGTAGACGCACTCCCATCTCCATCCAAATCTTCCCCTGAAAAGAGCGCTGCCGTTGCTTCGGTTGCTTCATTGTTAAGCGCCTGACGAATTCGTTCTGCTTCAAGAAGAAGGTCACTCATATTCATGATGTCAAGTACAGAGTCCGGGAAATTATTCTGAAGCTCCCAGTCTAAGGAATCATCAAAACCGGCAGGGGGTTTGAGCCTTAAATCTAAATCCAAATCACCAACTGGAGTTTTCAAAATACCACCGCTGCGGGTTATCACTGATTCAATTGAATTGTGTCCGCAAGTGGATTTGATTAATTTACGAGGGGGAGCTTGAGGCATTTGGGGCTCATATAAATCTCCATCCATTTCATTATTGTCATCAACTTCTAGTAATAGCTTGTGTTTCGTAACACATGTCTCGTTGTCGCCATTTTCACCGTCATCACCGTCGTCGTATGTGGCCGGTTGCTGCTGCTCCTCCCTATCGTAATAATTGTCATCTGACGAACAAGCTGAATTTGACGAAAATCCGGACAATGAGGATGATAAGCGTGGAGCGTCGGAATTAGAGTTTGCATTCGTGCACAATGATCCGTACGCAGACTCGGCTGAAGTAGAATGTGACGAGGATTTACGTCTGCGTAATGCCAATGAGGACTTTTTCTGAATGCGATGCTCACGTTCAAATATTTGAATTTCGTCTTCCAGAAGATCGTCCAGGAAAGGTTCTGGTGTACATGGATTGGATGCGCTGGTTTTTGTAGGAGCGGCCAAGCGCTCACCTTCGGAAGTTCCGAGCAATTTAGCTTTCGTGATTAACTGAATCTCAGCGGAAGAGTAAAAATGACGGACGAGGAGATTGACTGCAACCGAAGAGTCTTTCAAAGATTGGACACAATCCATCCGAGTCATGGAAGAAACAGGAACGCGCTCTATTTCCAAAATTTCGTCACCTTCTACGAGTGAATCCCAAGATGTCCGCGTTCGCCATGCCGGACTATCTTCTGCGCAAGACTGAATAAAAAGTCGTCGGACATTTTCCGAAGGATTTGTAACGCCACCTTCAAATCGAAGCCCGAAACCGAGTCTTTCTCCTGGTAAGCGATAAACAATCACTTGCTCTACAATTTCTGGAGCTTTTTCTTCAATTGAAACGATAGATCTTTGTCTCCGAAGTACGGGGATAGGTTCCGATGGCTCTGCTTCTTGTTCTTCAAACATGAAATCTTCCTCCGGATCATAAGCCAAGAATTCCTCTTCTTCATTTTCATTGAAGATGTTCACGATAGATTTTTTCTCGCCGAAGCCACCTCCGGGATTATTCTTGTCACTATTTGGATTTTTCCCCAGGGCAAGGACTGTCACATATGCTCCACCCCCTGTTGATTCCTCTTGATCATTATAATTGGGTCTCTCTGGGCTCTCTCCAAATTCGTCACCATTTTCATCGCTGTCATTGTTTTCATCATTTTGATTCCTAGGATGAGCAAACTCTCCATTCTCTTCACAATTTTCGCTCTTCTCACTCGGTGTAATTACCGTCAACTTATTACCAAAATGACAGCCGCCATCGACGGAGACGACAGTGATGAACGGGCCCGATGGATCCAACTCGTAATTATTGGAATCACCCTCCATTTTCAAGCATTGATTGATTGAAAACTTTCCTCCTAACAAATTATTTTTTGTTGAAACTGATAATTATTCACTTTTCTGTGCGTTGGAACACTGGTTAAGTTTGCACGCATGACATATGCATGTCGCACTCATCATATTAGTATTCATCCAATTTTTTCGTTTATGTATTAAAACATCTTCAATATTGACAAGGTATCATTCACAAATTATTTTCTATCGCTTTCACAGTTTCTATCTATTGGATTGATTTGTCGCGTCACGGAGCACTTTACAGGTCTACGATTTCAAGTTCCGTAGTACAGTACAAAGTCAAGGAAAAGAGTGAGTATGTTCACAAATCACATATAGAAGATTGCCAATATATTTTCCAATAGACTCAGATGTAGAAATTTAGACGTTTTGCTTATCACCTGCAATAAACAACAAAAATATCAAGTTAGTTAGTTAAATAAATACGCTAATTCGAACACGGGTTGGTCGAGAAGGAATAATCTTTTTCCGTAATTGCATAGATCGTATGATTTTCTGCAAATCAAACTGCGAATATGGACGTTTCTAACTTTTTTCATGTCTGGGTTTAATGTCCTCTATTAGCCGAAAAGGCTTAAGAACTGGATTCTTTACTTCTTAAAGTTATTTCGGATTGGATTGGATGTAATTTTATTATAGTCATTAATAATCATAGCTCACACAAAGTAAACATCAAAAATGAAACATTGAATTATCAGTAAGTGACATCGATTCCGACTTGTAACTAAATTACTTAAAATGAGAGGAAGAGAAGAATCACACTCAACCAAATTTTTGACGGGATTTTCAACCACATCTTTTTATTACATTTTGTAGATTTTAATATAAACATACATTGTAGTCTGTATTTATTGATGTCCCTGAAATCAAATCGGAGTATCTCATTGATGGTTCTTAGGTGACCATTTTATTAAAGTTGTTAGTTTTATTAAATTACGACTGACACGATTGAACGGAAAATTCTCCGGAAAAAATTGATTTGTATTGAAGAGTGTTACCAACTCGTTTCGTCAGATTTATGTAAATTGTAATTTGTACACACTCTATGAAATGTCATCTGCAATAATGACTCCCATTAATCACTTAAAATCAGCATTGAATTACTGAATTTTAGTATTAGAACGATTTGATCATCAAAGTGAAAATTCAAATGCCAACTATCTCGTCGTATATTTTTTTATGGTTATAGATTTGGATCATTTTTCATGTCTAGGATTGAGATGATCTCAAAAATTGTAGGTACGAGGCTTGACATCTTCCTGAACTAACGTCTGAGGAAAATAAATCAATGTCAATCAAATCGAAAGCTTCGGACAACATTGATGGGTATTTCCCAAGCAAAAAGTGCATCTTGTAAATGGGCACGTAATTGCAGGACAACTTGTGATTGTCGCCACCTTATATGGGTGAATGAATAGAATATAATGTAGTGTTTAGGAAATTCGTTTCGCTACCACACGGTAATGAGAATGTAAGTTCAAGTGTAGGGACAATTTTCACCAGAACGACTTTATCGGATTTTTTTCTTAAAGCGTTGGCCATTAGATTATATCAGTAAAGCATTATTCTACGGCTCATTCGTTTAAACCTTAAGAATTAGTGCCATCTTTTTCAAGGGCTACGACATATCAAATTCGACCAGCTCCAACGGTCTCCTTTTTGCCATTGGAACTGGTGGAATTTTTTACGAATACACATTTTAATAAGGAATTCTAGCTCGTGTCTAGTGAGCCATTGTAATAAATTCATCGCTTCCGTCAAGTGCAGATCATTAAAAGTTAAAATGCAAGGTTTATTTTATCTGTACTAATTTCGTTTTAGGTCAAAATTTTTGGCGTGATTCCATGCGCAACTCGACTAAATTCCCTATAAAATGCATTAGCATTTTTTAACTCTCCAAGTTGCAATGTAACTCAAATATTACTAGTTTCCCAAAAGGCGTACAAAACTTAAGAATAAAAATTTAAACCCAGAGACCAGACATGGGTGGAGAGACAGCTTTCTCATAATAAACTAAAACAAAATATTGGAAAGCCAACCATGTAATCCTGTCTTGACTACTAATTTGTCGTACACTTTCCGGATTTTTTTCGAAAAAGGTAAAAGCGAGGGGCAAACAACCAACAAAAATAACATAAACTACATAGTACTGATAGCCAACTGGTTTTCACTGCGTCAGCCGTCATAAGTGTGCAACCACTGAAGGCGTATAACGCGTTTGTTTTACCATATTAGTCTTGAATTTGGGCAGAACTTGACATTTTACAAAAAAATGCGAGTCTTTCCATTTTCAAATTTATTAGTAATTACGAGTTCAACGCTTTGACTTTAACGGCAACAGGCAAGGAACAATATTGACATGAAATCAAGTTAGTCAACTTGATTACTACATCCTTTGCCGTGCTGAGGAGGAATCCTCTTGTTCATTTTATTAATTACCTTAAATGTTCATCTTCCTTAAAGTACTTTTTGCAAAATGCAATTATTGCAAACATTAAGGGGCATAAAACACCCGCGTAACAAATGTTGCGCTTGTGTATACACCTGTATCAAATACTTTCACAAGATAAAATACTATTCAATCATATCACTGAAGCAATAACGTGTCAAATTAACGAAAAGAAGTTGAATCCGTCAGTCTATTAAAATATACAGGAATACGTTTTTACAAAATTCTATTGTATCATATCAGTTGAACTAATGTCCGAAAGACCATAACGGTTAAGGGCGACACAAAGAAATTTTCTAAGTCTGGGAATCTCAACCCATCAACGGATATTGGACGTTAATGGCACTCGATATTTTGATTTATCGTTACCCCCACTGTTCTCCTTACTTTTGTTTGTTAAACACAATAACCTTGCTTAATGAGGATTACCTAGTTTGTTGCTCCTAGTTAATACAACATTCGAAAGAAAGCCAAAGAAAGTTTTTTTTTGGTTACAAATGACTTGTGCTTCTTTCTCAATGCTTAAACCCCAGCTTCAAAGTCAAGAAGCATTTTTGTTAAAATGATAAATAGTGATTAAGCGACTCGTCGCATTCGTTCTCAAACCGTTCCCTTTTAGTTGAATGTGTATCACCAATTACTTACACCTATGAAACTGAATCGAGCAACTGCAAATTTTGAAACAATGTGTGAATTACGAGAACTGATTACATTGAAGTACCGACTCCATTTATGGTGATGCAGTGCGATCTCATTCTATTTAACGGCGACACAAATGATTTGTACAAGTTGGTGAATGCTACGGTCATTTCAGGAGCACAGGTGCGGAATTCCCCAAAATGTCGTGATAGACTGCAGAAAATTTCGATCATGGATACACTTTATTCGAATGTTTCGAAACAATATCGTTTTTAACAAAATAATTCCATGTCACATGTTGTAAGTACATCCACTGAATCAGCCTTTTGCTAGATCCGAGATATATTGTGCGTTCAATATAATTTGATTCAATAATTGTGATTGTCTGCAATGAAATCTCTCTTCTATTATCCATGGGGTCACACCAGGGAGTTTCATAATTAATGCTCTCTACTTTGTAGACTTCATCATGCGATACGGTGTGTTTATTTCAAAATTTATTAACGCCATCATCGTACATAACCAAACTAACGGATTTTTTCTATGTTGCGAGCTGCGGATCAGCTTAGCTAACTAATAGCGAAGTTAGAGTTATAAACTGGAAGTTGTTCCTGACAAGTTAAAATGCTCAAAGAAGAGGATGAGTAACGACCCCTTGCGTTTCATGTCCCAGGCCGTACGCAAAATCAGAACCACAAAGATGTCGAAACTCGGACCATGTATAGCCGGTTTGGAAAACTATGTGAAAGGGGCTAATTTTCTTATTGATTGTCTGACAGTCCAAATGCACACTGGATAGAATTTAAGCAAACTACCTGCACTCCAGCTCAACTTGAGGAATAAAATTGTCGTGGTAAGTCTTTGCACCAGTTATAGATTTGTTTGTCCTCCAAAGAGGTGAAATTGCGTCACAATAGCTCCAATTTTTGAAGTAAAAGTAAACAGTACCTAGATGAACTCTAGTATACTGGGCTTTATAAAAAGTTCGATACACATGTTTGTGTGACCTCAAATTGGATCTCCCGATTAAGTCAAGTCAGAAAGTTGAAGTTTGTTCACACCTTAGCATAACCTTAAATTGATGTTTATTTGGTCCTGTGGGTTGTTGCAAAAAGGGAACAGAATGTTTCGAGCCATTTGAGAATGGTGTTTCCGAAAATGATCTTTAGGGATTTTTCGTCTTCAAAACCCACAAATATTTGGATGCATCCATATGTATAACTCGGGGTAATACCATAGTTTGGTCAAAATCCATCGGCACTTGCCCTTCACAATATTAAGGAACATGATTCCTGTGACACAATCAGTGAGCTCTATTCTCTATGTGCAAAAAGACTAAACACTAAACTCCCATTACGACACTACATAACATCACTAGTCAAAGTCCTAAATACCAGTTCTTTTTAAACTGTCCGAGTTCGTGGGGAAGACAAGCATATAGGCGGCTAAGCAATAAATACAAATGCATTGTAATGTCAGTGACACACATTCAAAAGAAATGACACGGATTCCTTCCGTTTGGTTTGGAGCATGCATGACCGGTGGAAAAATTCATGAGTGTATGTGCTGATTTTACAATTTGGATTTGAACTTCATGATGTCATTCCTTGGCTAGTCTTGGTTTGGACAATGACATTGACTGACGTTTTCCCGCCTATTTATGTTAAGTTAAGTCGTCTAACAATAAATGAGATGTGAAGTGGTCCCATCATGCTGTGCAGGGTAAGCCTTCTATTGTATTAGAAACACTACTAGATAGATAGACACGGCTTTTTTTTAGTTGGTCAGTCTTTTCAGAAATAAAGAAATGAAGGTAATGAAGGGTCAAGATTTCATTCATAGAAAATTACCCGACTGGAATCTGGACTCATCGAATCTAAGGAAATTGCATGCACATGAAATTAGATAAACATTTCTAATTTGAGAGGTTTGAGTTGAACGATCCACGATGTCGATACTTTCCATTTCCGAAGGCTTGCACTTTGCAGGCAATTTATTGGTATCGTAGAACATTTCTCCAAACTCATAATGCCGATATGAGCAGAGGGCACTGAGAAAGCTTTCGTCACTGGAAAATCTAAACGTCTACTATACTAATGCAATGAAGTACTTTTTTTCAGTTCCCAGTCAATATGCCATATGAACCATAATAACCCCTCCGACAGATGAGATGAGTATATTATATGTATTACAGCAAATCAAGGTGTGAACGATGAGCCTCATCGAAATTCCTTGTAACAATTAGGATTAGGACCTTTGATTTCAGGTGTTCAGTGCTCTCTGTGTCAGCGTCATTGTTGTCCGAGTCTCGTCTCGATATCTAATGCTCTCAAGCTCTAAAATCTTCCTTAAGTAAGTTTATATGTAAATGAGAAACGGATAATACGACATGATACATAGACGATCATGAAAATTAACCATTGCCCATGCCAATGCTGTTTATTGCAATATGTATTATGGATATGGATTCAAGACTGGATTCATCTCATTGCATGGCAGACCCTAAAGCAATAGGGTTAACGGGACCACAAAATAAAACTATGCCTGTAAAAAATGTGATCCTTCTGCATCATTAGAAAATACAATTCAAGACATATTGCAGTCAGCCCATCAGAATCAGCCAATTTATTGAATTCTGTGATGTTTACCATTTTTTTAACTTTTCGATACATAGCAGAAAATGTCCGGTAGAGCGAAAACTGATATCTTCTTGGTGAAACCTGTGGCAAGGTGACCAAACAAGCACATAATCGTCAAAGTTCCTTTTTACAATATGTCAGTACAGTAGTCGCCTGCCGGGTTACCGAATTTTAGGTCAAGGTTCTTGGCAAATATAAAAGTTTATTACCACATCGTTTTTTGAACGAGTTATAGTAGACAAAACAGAACTAGAGATATTGTATTTTAAAATTTCCAATCGAGACTCAAAATTATATTTTATAAATTGACACATTGTAATTAATCTTAGACTTCTTGCCCCGCATTCTCCAATAAATTTAACGGATCGGATGATGTGGAGCAGATCGTGGACTCTTTACTGGAATTCACCGTGTTCTCCTTGGGTTTCTGTTTGTCATGTTTTACGATATAATCAAACAGCTTTCAGCAGCCTGCCCATAACATAGACGTGTGAAAGCCAAAATTATGTATGCGCTAGCTCATGTCATGAGGGTGAAATTACATAGCCAAACTTGCCAAACCAACCTAACGGGAAAGATAATATCTCCGCCTTTATTTTCCCTTGATTGGATCGAATTGACAGACTGAGTAGTTTGGAATTGGGTTAATACTTGCAGTTTTGTGCAAACAAGAAACGAGACCTATATGCCTAGCCTACGCATTATAAAAATGTATGTACTCACACTCAGATTACAATTTCAGCTCTCAAAGAAAGCACCGGCATCGCTAACGATTTAAGACTAATCATGTAGGTCAGCAGTAGCTACTGGCTGCAGCTACGATAACAAAATAAATATCAGAAGAATTTCGTAATTATGATGACAGTAGTGCCGTACATAATCCAAAACCCAAACTGTCGCATTCGTACCGTCAGGCACGAATCTGAGATTTCATTTATAGCCCAAAGGAAGTGGAAGTGAATTGCGGATTTTCGATTCCAAATGGCAGATATAGACTCTGATCTTTTATCCTTGAAAACTCATAAAAGTTGGCGCGAAGATTTTTGAATTTTTGAATCCTCTGATT
>JAQFYE010001798.1:0-20930 GCA_034694305.1 Protaphorura glebata | reverse complement strand
AAAGTTACCATAAGGAACACCCTTTTCCCTATTTCTCTGCAAATTCGCATGACAACGTTAGGAGTGTCGATTTGTCGGTGACGTCGGAAGACTCCATTGTTTCTAGACAGACATTAATGAGAAAGTGGTGATAACCTGTGACTACTGAACATACTTTAATGAATAGAAGTCCGAACTTCTAGTCGAGTAAATACGGTAACACGGATTCATTAACATTGAATACCAAAGCGCCAGCTGTATTTACAAAAGATTCCGTCGTTTTACGCGAGTTACTGTCGAACGTAAAAACAAATGTACCTCTGGTTGAGGGAAGCACAGCTCGATAAATTGGAACGAGGAACACAGTTTGATAACTTGCAACAACTTAAACTGTCCCGAATTATCATAGTATTCTGATGTACAAAAAAATGCACACATTGATTGGCATTCGCCGCAAGGCATAGTCAAACATCACAATGTATTTTCTCGAGGACGGTTAAATCGTTCCTTCCCATTTGGTACAGTATTGCCAAAAAACCAGTAGAAAATAATCTCTTTAAAGCAACCACATTGAGTCTAAATCCGACAAATTGAACCCCAACACAGCGAAAGAGCAAGGGCCAACCCATACCATTACTCCCTTACGAGACTGCTATATATATACTAGATCGCAGTGAGCTATACGAGCTATCAGACCCGAAAATTATCTGATCTGATTTCTGATTGATCTGGTGGGAACATTGAATTCCATGTTATTCTCTAGGGATCACTACCTCACTAACGTCCAATGGATTGATGATCAAGAATTCTCAGTGGTTTGGATGAACCGACAACAGACTGGAGCCACTTTTTCCACTTGTAACGCCACGAATTGGACTTGTAAAACGGTATGTTGGTTTTAATAGAAATTACGGAATAAAAGATCTGTGCTAGGAATTTTCCTCAGTCCCTTTTCAAAAATGTTTTTAGTTTTAAAGTCCTTCATTTAATTAACTGAAATTTACTTCTATTCCGTACGTCACGAAAACTTTGAAAATTAATTATAATTTGAATACGATTTTATTTCAGATTTACACTTTGAATCCAATCGGACTCGGTTGGTTGGACTTTCCGCAAGCACCTATTTTTTCTAAGAACCGAGAAAAGTGTTTGCTAAGAGTCCCAGTGCGAGATGGAGAGGCGGGTTATTTTCATCAAGTCGTTTGGCTGGATACGAAGGCAGATGCTGGAGAAGTAGTCCCTGTCACTAACGGACCTTTGGAAGTCACACAGATCTCAGCTTGGGACCAACTCAATCACCTCATGTAAGCCAGGGCTCAAAGACATGACATCACACGCCAACGACAACTTTTTATCCACCTTTTTTCTCCAATAAGAAATGAAAAGGAACATGGCAGACGACTCCCAAATGATCCTCAGCTAGTTTTGTCACGCCAACCTCGTATCGCTACCATTATTTCCCTTCAATCTAAAATATTTTCAATCAAGCTCCGCTCCTACCCTACCCATGGGACAAGGATCTTCTCCAGAATTTTATTTTCAGACACGGATTTCTGTCCGTCCCTTTCATTTGAGTATCAAAACCATAATCCCTGGACTTTTCTCCCGCATTCAACTATTTCCATCCGTAATTGTATTCGTGTCCTTGATTAAATATCTAAAAATATCAAATTACTAATCCAGAGCTCCATCCCTCAAAAATGTAGATTAAAATAGATTGCCGGACACGTTCCAATGTCTCACATTCCAGACACTTTGATTTAGCCTCATTTATTTTTAGTGCCGGACTCTCTAGCTCTGAATTTTGCTATTTCAGCTACTTCATAGGAATTCCACCCAAGAAAGCAGGGGAGCGTCACCTATATCGAGTACCGGAAACTGGGTCAGACATAGATCCGGTTTGTCTGACCTGCCCAATTCCGAAGTCAAATGCAAAAACCAAAGAGATGAAAGGAAACACTGATGAAAAAGTCTACAAATTTCCAATGATACTTTCGGAAAACGACACTGGCGCGCCATCACTGGACGCAGAGGCTGAACCAGAACCTGAACCATGTTTGTACAACCGCGCCATCTTTAATCCAACGCAACAATTGTTCGTGAAAGAATGTCTAGGACCTGGTGTTCCAACCACAACTCTCCATCAAGCACCTTCTGGTCAACTGCTCTATGTTTTGGACCCAAACTCGGCTCTCAAAGAACAAGTTGCAAATCTTGGGCTACCACTTGTCAAAACTTTTCCGGTTGAAGTGTCTGGAGGATATTTGGCGACTGCTAGGCTCTACTTGCCCGCCGGGTTCAGAGAAGGAGAAGAATTCAGATTCCCACTTGTTCTTCATATGTGAGAAATTAATTTATCAGATTATACACAAAAACCTCTTTATAACGATACTCAATGCCCTTCTAAATACCTGAGGGTCAAATCCATCAGTCCTCTGGTTTCTATCGAAATCAGTGATCGAAATGTGTTACATGAAGATATATCTAAATATTATTTCAGTGACGGGTTTCCGGGATCACAACTGGTATCGGAGAAATGGAGGCTGTCCTGGGCATCATATTTGACAAGCCATAAGAACTTCATTGTGGCTGAAATTGATGGGAGAGGATCAGGGTATGGTGGAGAAAATGTACGTCAACCTATCAATGGGAATTTTGGCGCAATGCAAGTTTCTTATCAGCTGGAAGTTATCAAGTAGGATTTTTATTATTACTTTTAAATCTGAAACTTATTTCAAAGTTGAAATTACAATGTGACTTTTTCATTGCAGATTTTTGAGAGACAACATCAGTTTCATTGATGAAAGAAATGTGGCCGTGTATGGATCTGGCTATGGGGGTTACCTTACTTTACTGACATTGGCTCACGATACAATGAATATATTCAAATGTGGAATTGCCATCGCTCCCATTACGAAATGGGAATTTTACAGTAAGTTTAGTTACCGGACCGAACCAGGTATCTTTTAAATTTAGCTCGATACAGCAGCCATTTAATTCAGATCACAGATCGCACAGGTTCACAGTAAATGCGCGGAAAGATTTTGAATGAATGAATTCAATTTTTAGATTCTGTGCACACGGAACGATTTTTTGGGTTGCCGAATGTGACTGAGAATAATAGAGGTTATGAAGAGGGTGACATTATCAGGGTTGTGAAGGACCTCCAAGGGCGAAGGTTCATGTTAGTCCATGGTACAGCTGATGAAAAGATTCATTATCAACATACTCTTCATCTAACCAAAGCACTCATCAAGGCGGGAGTTTCATTTACCGAACAGGTAAATCACCCTAAGAACGGTTACCCTAGTTGTAGAAAAAACGCCAACTTATATTCTTCTATTTCTGTTTCAGGTGTACCCAGATGAAGGTCACGAATTCTTGGGAGTTCTAGAGCATTTGTACAACACAATGGAATCATATTTTGATTCAAATTTTGACGTACCAGACTGGGAAGATTGGGAGAAAGCAAATTTCCTCGGAATTAAAATGTAGTTTTAGAAACCTGAAACCCTTCGTCCTTTCTTTCCCTAATTTCCTGTCATGCCCACGTGAGTCCATGTAGGGACCAGTAAAGTGGACCCTGTGACCGTGAGGCAATCCGTGACGTAAACTGTTCTTGTGAAATCTATCCATTAAAGAATTCTATACCTTGCCAAAAGAAAGTTTTGAAGAAGGGATTATACATATATATTTGCTACTGCAAAGCTAATTGTTAAGCCTAAGAAGGTTAAGAAAAAAATTATTTATATTCAATGTTTGAAATTTATGTCAAGTGTCCATCATCTCATGTGTCAAGAGATTGAAATTAATATCTAAGGTTTTACGGATTGAGAGGTTCGAGCTCGGACGAGCGCTTTCAATGTGCATACTGTACAAGTACAATGTTGTAATTAGCTAATCCTAAGCAAAGCAAGAGTGGAGAATTAGAGTCATGTTCGTTAAACGTTTTAATACACCAAAAGATATGTTAATAAGGAGGATGAGAAATCCAGGAAAGTTTTCAGCTCCAGGCCCGGAGATACAAATTTTAGTGAAAGGATACTCAATTTTTGTGTTAAATTTTCAAATCATTCCAGATAGTTTTTTCAAAACGCTGAAGAAATAAGAAATGTCCGTTGGAGATTTAACGCTAGACTATAGCGGCGCCATAAGAATCAGTTAGAGGAAGCGTAGAGCGAGTTATGTGAGCTCGTCAATTCTGATGCGCACAATATACGCAAAAAATATCCAGAATTTTTCCAAAAAAATACCGTTACCTTTGAATTTTTGATAAAATATGGGTTTTTACCATTCGAATTTGAAATTTTTGTACTCCTAAGGGTTTGAAAAAAAATTGGTCACATCGAATCTTGCATTACAGGTCACGAGTTGAAAGAAATTGACATCATTGGTAAATAATGAATTCCAGGATTTCTAATTTTATCCAAGCTTGTCAAGTTAGACAAGTCTTGAAAACATTTTGTAATTTAATAGGAAATGATCTGATATTGTAATAATATTAGTAATCAAATAATAGCACAACTAAAGAGCTTTTCATAAAAGTAAGGACGGAAATTGTTGGAGGGGCAGAAGAGAAAATTGAGTTGGTTCTATCATGATTGGTTACTGGTGTACTGTAAATAATTTGTTGTTTAATTAGGTTATAATACAACTACACGTAAATAATTGTTTAAAAAAAACTGACGTCCTACGTTCTCTGTGTTATCTTCCTGTGATTTATGGAATGTGACGTGATAAAGGTCAAATGAGTAACTGACTCGTGCGTAGTCACTTGTAGTCAGTGAAGTGGAGGCCAAAGTAAAAGTAAAGGTGTTAAATGTGGTACTACAGATAGACACAGTGTTATTTAAAAACGCTTATCTTAAAATGAGACATGATCTCTGTGTAGAACATTTTGAATCTCAAAGGTTTTCGTTTCAACAGTAACAAACTGTTTGGTGTAATGGTGAAAGCCAACAGGGCTTGACTTGGATAAATAAACTCATCCGTCTCCGTGTTGTGTTGCAAAAAATAGTTTTTTTAATTTATTTTAAAATCATTTTAAGAGTGCCCATGATTGTTGGAGGAATTAATAATAGATTCGCGTAGAAAAGAAGATTTAAAGACAAAAAAAAATCAAGTCGTGGCTAAAATTACATCGAAATAAACGTCAATCTGGCATAGACGCCCTGTTCTTCCATAAAGCTCCTAAGATAATTTTAGTGTTCTGATTCCTGGAATGTCAACAAACTATGACATTTCGCTGGCCAACCCGGAAATCCAATTTAATGGAAACTGGATTGAAAACAATGACTAGATAGTTGTATGATTTTGAAACCCGGAAGAGTAAAATAGAATAAAATCAAATAACCACCGACACTACTTCGCAACCCGGAAATCAAAATACTGTTCTGATTTTGTGGAACTGTTAGTTGACTCAAAACAATATTTCCATTGTTAGACCCGGAAACTGAAGAGTTCTTGAACCCCGGAAAACCAAAAAGGGTATAAAATGGCTCACATTTGAAATAAGGGTCATTGGATATAAACCAGGGTCCCAGTGTGACAGCGGAATTGCGGCTCTGGAGACTTACGCCAGGAGATCATCATCTCCGTGATCCAGAATACATCTTCAAATATAAAAAATGAAATTCTGCCCTTCTAATTTAACTTTTTTTTTAAATATTGTAGTGGGTCTCACTCCGATAGAAGGAATCCCCGTTCAATAGTTCTCCCATCTCATCGAGGGAGCAATACTTCCAGAGCTCACTATTACAGTAAGCTAATAAATGCAATAATAATTCTCCACGTTCTAAATTCTAACCATTACTTCTTCTCTTTTATTTCAGCCGGACTGGAGTCCGAGTGTAACGGGGTTGCAACGTTCGGCCTTATTCTGGCCCTATTTAAGTCAATTGGAGTAAACGATGTCGGGTTTACTTTTATTCATCTCCTTCCTGCTCAAATTCTTTCGCTTCGAAGATCAACAATCACGCTTTGGCAAGAAGATACACCACATATTCAGCCAACATATGGCATTCCACTCTATCAGCCGATTATCATTGTTCACTGCTTTTTATGAAAATTCTACAAAATGTTATCCTGGCTACAATGATTGT
Organism: Protaphorura glebata; assembly: GCA_034694305.1. Taxonomy (NCBI): domain Eukaryota; kingdom Metazoa; phylum Arthropoda; class Collembola; order Poduromorpha; family Onychiuridae; genus Protaphorura; species Protaphorura glebata. The sequence continues at coordinate 14,850 of JAQFYE010001798.1, read as the reverse complement.
CATTTAATAAATGCAAAATCCTCTAAATTGCAACATATTGTGTCTCATTTTATTTGAAAGTAGCCTTGGATTTGTCTTGAAAGGTCACCCTAGTAGTAGACTTCAAACTTTCAGTGAGATAAGCTTCTTAAAAAGATACGTGGTGTTATAGTCTGTACTTGTTATCTCTCCTGAGTTGTGGGATGACAAAACTAAGATATCACACATTCTTTGTGAGATGATGGTTTATCGTCCACCGACAGTGAAATCTGGTTTTATATTTGCACCGCAATTAATGCATTTTTCAAAATTTTGTGCCAGTCTGTACAGTTATTGCGTACATATTTTGAAATAGAAGAGTAACAAAGAAATATGGCGGAATTAAGATAACTGTTTAGTGTTTCGTTTGTGGCTTAGCGTCCAATGAATCGGAAATTCATTGAATTATTTACCAGAGAGAGTTTGTATTTACTGAATCCTCCAAGTTTTGCTGCAAGGGGACGACCAGTTCAACAATTTCTATCCCAATTATTAGCTTTGACGATCATATGCACTAGGAAGCAGGACTAAAGTATTCTGGGATTGATTATGATGCAGGGCAAGACTAATGAAGCTCAAAATCTCTCTACATAGCCCAACTTTGACAACTTACCTGGAATAAACATGACTGAGATGCGCGTTTTGTGAATTGATGAAACGGAAAACGATTACAGGTCCATTCATTTTTTAATTCTATGAACGTTTTCATTAATTATCACAAGCACTTCAGGTTGATCATATTAATAAGTATTATTATTATTTTGTCATCATATCGTAAGTCGTAGGCAAAAGTTCTTTCAATTTAGTTTTAGTAAGTATTAAGGTACGCACAACCACAGATCACAACTATGAATGTATATAAGGTAAGGTGTTTCACAGGGTGTAGCTCTGAAGAAGTAGAATAGCAAACATCATGGCGAGTCGTAATACTTTTTAGCATTAGCTTAATAGTTGGGTTGGGTTTCTTTTGAGGCTAGGCGGAAAGGTATTGCACAAAATTATTTTTGATGGCATTCCAATCGCCATCTTGTTTTCATTAAGGAATAAACTTTGGACGTCAATGAGTTTCACTGGGCATAGTACAGAGTAGTTCTAGAATGGAAGAGCTGAGAAAGGGCAACACTGGAATGAAGGTCGGTCTGTAATTGGTTGGTGAATCAGGCCACAGTCACATGGTAGGGTACTAATCAAAATCATCGAATTTTCCACCTTTATTCAGGCCGATACCCATTTCAGGCGGCATTTGCTTCCGAAAACAGTCATCAAAGAATTCTTCGACAGAGCGATGAACGTGGATCTTGGCTCCGTTCAAATTGTGCTGCTCATCTGGGTATATCTAAAAAGATTTAATCAAATTACTCATTCCGCTCATGAATTATTGCTGATATTTTGTTCACTAAACTATTTGAACCGTAGCCGATTGGGTATCTCTGTGTAATGTACAATGTGTAAAAGAAATAGTAAGGAAAACGTTATTCAACAATTAGCGATTTCGCCCTCAGTTCATTGAATGCAATTAATTTGAGACACCAGTGCGAACAGTAATCCAATTTCATAATTGCATCACCAAATTATGAGCGAATTTTTTATAGAAGTCGTGTCAAGTTTGGGCGTTATTATTGGGCACGGTAGGTGATCTTCGTTCACAAGCACCGACACTCTGTATAATCATTCCCGGAAAAGAAAATATTTTGAAATGATTGTGATTGCGCCTCAATTAAGTACATTATTACAAATATGTATAGGTCCGCGTAGTGGCTAAATTGGTAATTTCCAATTCTAAGATATCATATTCAAATGTATACATGATTGTATTCCTCGGTTACCACTAGACAAATGTAATATTCTACACCCAGTCTTACAAAGAGCAAACGCAATAATACTAAAATACTGTGTTTGTACTATGCTATTATTTACTGAAATAATTTGACTATTACTACGTTGTCAGCTTAAAGTCGGAATTACTGGAACTCACTGATAATTCAGTGAAGCCAGAAATGGTATACTGAGAATCGTTTTTATTGGCGGAAATCAAAAGTTAACAACCACGATCAGATATAGCTAGATCGTTCAATTGCGACACTGCAGTATAATTTTTCAGCATCTAATATCCGGAAAAAATGGTGATTGCCCTACAATGCTAACGAGTTTGTAGGATCCGCAGTACTTTTCACTTCTACGCTTTGAATATCCGTTTTAAGGTAAGACGCCATGCCCTCGGCGGTACATTTGTCATGACCATTTTTTAATCACGCTGAAAATGAAGTGAAACCTAAATACCAATTGGTGGCAACATAAATTTTTTAACTTACTTGCTGACGAAAGAGAATTTTCTTGTCTACTAAAGCCTTGGCAAGGAGCATACTGTGCTGAATATGGACATTGTCATCAGCTGTCCCGTGAATCAAATAAAACATTTTCGAGGTCAGATTCTCGATATTTCTGGTAACGTCACTGCTCCCATAGCCTTTGAGATTGTCGTCAACGCTCGGTGATCCCATAAACCGCTCTGTGTATGCTGAGTCTAGTCAAGGAATTAAATATCATTAAATTACTCCAAGATCAAAATATTTAATGATTTCCAAGAGTGTTGCGGATCTCACCATATAAACTCCATTTCGTCACAGGAGCAATGCTGACACCGCATTGGAATAAATTCCCTGTATCTTTGTTGGTCATTATGGATGCAGTCAAAAATCCACCGTAACTCCACCCCCAAATCCCAACTTTGTTTGACTCCACGTACACGAGATAGTCTCTCAAGTGTCTGAAATGAAAGAAATGCGACCATTAAATGAAATTCGGCCCAGAATGTCCGTTATATGCAAATGCAGCATCGACTTTAACAAGAAATGATACGAAAGGTAAGACAAAATTTTGAAGCCCCAAAAATAAAAGTCGGTATGAAAATTGACAAAAAAACTTTATCGTTGAGAGTAGTCTCAGAAATCCTACGACAAAAACAGCGGTGAATCTAAATCACTTAGCCGTTTATTTGTAATCAAATCTGCGTAAAGGTTACCGACAGATGTATTCACGACAATTCATTTCCTATAATCTTTCGTGACGAAATAAATTACTGTGCTTTTGCTTTGTTTGGGTTTTACGACGAACAGCTGCTGTGACTTGGTCCGGAACATGTTTTATATATTTTTTTAAATAATCGATAATGTCTTCTCAGGTCATGCGATGGAATGACATGGTTCCGGAACATCATCGCGTTAGTCGTAATTTGCAAAACAAGTCATTCCACCGAAAATCCGGAAGAAGAACTTACTCTTGCAGAAGGAGAACCAATACAAAAATGAAATCTCAAAGTTACAATAGTTACAGAGTGGTTCAGAACTATTTAACCCTCTGAAGCCCAACCTGATGGAATTAGAATTTCCAGTAAAACATGTAATTTTATTAAATGTGACTTATTCTATGTGTGACGACGAAATTTTCAAATGAACAGAAGAGAGCCTTTCGATCCGTGTGTCACTATATTTTCAACTGAAGTAAATAAAATGATAAACAATTTGCATACAATTTTACCAAGAATCTAGATAGAAATTCCTCGAGTTATTTTATTTTACTCTATTTATTGAACGATAAGAAAGATACATTTGGGTATAGGGCTCGGCAGTTTTGAACAACCCTGTCAGCTTCCTTCGAATATGGCAGTTATGCACGCATAGCGTGCAGACCAGAGGGAGATCCATTAAATTGAAATGAAAAGTGTATAAATTTTACATTCGTAGCGTCATAAATAAACAACATCCAATTCAAGACGAGAAAAAGTTGTTTTAAAATTCTCAACTATGGTACTATATTCCAGTCCTCATCCAAGACTGGGTTTAGCAATAATTAATGCAAAGAACTTATGCATTTTTTGAGATTGCATGCAGAAAGCAGAGCAGACACAGTAAGTAAAAACAAAAAGCGCTTCATATGTAAAGTAAGCATGTTAAGTCGACACGTTTCAATCTCTGCGCCATGCTTTCTCTTTGTCTCTCTACAGGGTGGTCCATGACTCGTAGGCCAAGGCGAAGCTTCTCAGCTAGATATTATATTCATAAGAACATCGGCTCTCAATTATAATTATGGAAAAAGCGACGCTTTTACTGGATCCTTGAGTGAAGATCCAGTGAAAACACTGCGAATTTTATTTATTTGACTCACTTGACGACTTCTATTTGATCCTCTGCTTCAAGTTGTCCCAAATTATGGTAAACCTGGTGCTGGTAGTCCCAACCTCTCCCACCACTTCCTCGACTGTCCACTTGAGCCACGATAAAATCTTTCTTACTCGCCAAATATGTCGCAAAATCTACACCCCATCTGTCCACGGCCAACTGGGAACCAGGGGCGGCGTAACTGAAATAGAGAGAATCATTAAAATATCGTTCAGCTTTCACAAAAATAGTAATACTCGTGCTTTATATTTACAATAACGAACTGTTGTAAACAAGAGGACCATATTTGGTTAAAGGAATGGTAAGGAATAAATAAGTTTTTCAACTTACACGTTGAGTATTAAAGGATATTGTGTGATTTCGTCTTCTCTCAGACCCGGAGGGAGTAGTAGTCGAATTTGAGCAGTCGAGCCAGAGTTTAAATGAACAGGGAACGTTCGGATTTGAGGGAACGCCATGTGACGACTCAAGTTCCTTAGTGCGTCGTTGTTTTGAAGAATCTGAAGGAAAAAATCAGTCCAAATTAATTATATCTAACCAAAACCAACCAGTCGTCCTAGCTGGTCGAGTCGATAAGGCTCAAAAAAGAAAAAAAATAGTTCAATGGTGCAGTGTTAGGTTTCGTTTTCGGAGTCGGTTCTAGAAATTGGCCAGATCTAAAATACTAATTTTGTTATGTCCAATATGTATTTATACTTTTCCGAAATATTGTGGGGAATTTCGTTTTGTTAATGCCATGAATCGCAGAGATCTTCGGAACTCGGGGCCTCGATAATTTCCAGGGGGGAGATGCTGGGAATGGTTCCAAGATCAGGTTCCACAGAGATTCCCAGAACCGGGACTGCTTATCTTCCTTGAGACTGCTGGTTAGATTGGTTTACAAAGATAAAGAAATGCTTCTGAAGAAAAGAGGAAGCTAGAAGAAGAATTTGTGGCGGTCATGGACAAGGCGTGAAAGTTAGAATGACCAAACATACGTAAGGGAGTGAATAAGAAAAAAGAAAGTTGATTGCAATTTATCCCTGGGGAAGTTGAGAAAGTGGAAAATAAAAGACGGAACCTGAATAAGGCGTAATTCCAAGTCTGATGACAAATCCACAGAATACAAAGCCGCATACGGGATGTCTGGGCCTCCACAGTCCAGTACAAAATAACTTTTGTCCAAACTAAACCTTGCATTGGTCACAAAGGAACATGATTTATTGGTGCTCCCGAACAAGTTGCTCGTGTCACTCGATAGTGTCCCACGACTCACTTTATCTTCACTTCCATCCGTCTCAACCTGAAACATCAATCAGTCACCAAGTCACAATCAAAACCTTAAATCCCACAATGGCTCAGATCGGTTCGTCTTTTTTAACTCCATGTTGACCTACAATCTAAAACCGAGCCAATTCAAAAGCCATGGAAGAAAATCGACAGTAACGCAAGCCACGATGCAGAAATGTGTCGAAATGACGAATTCTATAGTTTTTCGGATCCGTAGCCCTAATCGGAACAGAATACCTTGCCACAAATAAGTGGCATCAATTTTCAAATTTTGGTCATCAATTTTTTGACAAAGTATGGTACCTAGAACCAACGGGTCATCAATTCTTCCAAAAACCGATTTTGGTTGTTCAATCATTTTACTATCGCCATAAAGCACCTATTTTGCATTCACCGAACTATGGCTGGAGTCAACATAAAAACGGTCGCCCACCTCTATTAATCAGTTTTGCATAATATTTCCACGCACTAATCTGAGACATATATTTTGGGACAATACTGCACTTAGTGCTTTACATAATTAAAATTTGGCCTAAACTCAAGCTCTTGGCTCTGATTTGATTCCCTGTATCCATCCGGGATTCAGTCTTTTCAACATTTGAAGAATTTGAACCGACCCAATCCTTTGCTTTGAACACTTTTTCTCACGCTATTCCTCACCGTAATCGTTTCTTCAGTCCCAGACTCTGAGTATTTTGTTGAATTGAGATTTGTGGGGATGTGTTTCGTGAGCGAACACGATAAACATTCTGCAATGTTATCTTTCCAAGGTGGCTCCGTCCTTACCCGGTATAATCTTCGCTCATTAGGATGACTTGCCGGGGTAGCTATGAAATAACTGTGGAAAAGATCCAATTAGTCGTAAAACATACGCATAATCTAATTGCATCTGGAAATGACGTTACCAGTGTAGTGCTAATAGGTGAAAGTGCGCTGAAGGCAATGAAAACAATTAAAATCAGGCAAAATACGTCCATCCTAATTTTCTACAAGTTATCCCACTATTTCTCTCCACCAAAGTTGTATCAAATTATTTCTATTATAGGAAAGCGCTCAAATCAGCTCAACACACAATAAGTACCCCTTAGGTTGTAAATTAGTCCTACTAATTATAAATTAAGAAATATGTTTACATAAATTGTCTCTTCTCATCCCAAGCGCTAATTTTGATGACATCCATACTCCCTTGGGTGAGAGGGTGACTCAAATTTGTGGCCATATCCACTAGAACTAAATGATCAAAGTATCCATTCTCTCCGTCTGGAATTGGAGCAATCGTTGTGAAATTCTTTGGGGATTGTAAAGAAGTCGTGAAGAATGGAAATTTAGTGTTGTCCACCCACCCTCGGTTCTCCGAAGATATTCGAAATTGCTGAAACAATAGCAAGAAATTCAATTACAAAAAATCAACATCACCACCTACCGTCTCATTAATTCCTGGACCGAGGGTTCTAATTAAATATTATTAGAATTAATGAGGTCTGGAAATTATACGGAAACATTGCGATGAGTTGAGGCTTTCGTGTTGTACAGGGTCACGCTTAACCTTTGTCCTTACCCTGGGCAGCACAATCAGGGGGGTTGGACAAAAAGTGAGATATGCATTTTGTAGAGAATATCTAGGGAGCTATTCCGCTTGCAAGCGTCCCCTAAAGTTAATTTTGGAGTTCTGACCTCCTGGAGGTCAAGAACTGTATTTGTTTTAACCCAATCTTATATTGTTATCTTCAAATTATTTTTCGCCACGTCGACGTTAAGGGAACGTGGACGGCTAAAAAATTGAAATGAAGGACGAGAGTGAAGTGAAGTAATTCCAGCGCCGCTGTTCTCGATAAGAAAATGACAGGAAGGGCCATAAGTTTTAATGAAGAGAGTATGTCGTATCGTGTCTTCGGAGGCGGCGGCATTGAAAAGTTGCCAAAACATTTGTTCTTGGAATGTGACTCTGTACAAGAAGTATGTAGAGTACAATGTATGTATTCCAATCTCATGTATGTATTTTATCTGTGACCTCCATCCCATCCAAGTCTTTTTGGATGTAAAATGTTTTGACTAAATAGAGTAGAGTAGAGCTCTGCGTTAACTAATAAATCATTCTGAACGACGCGACAAGGGATATCGTCTCACGCTCAATTCTATGTCGTCGTCTTCCCAGTACAACATATAAAAAAGTGTATGGCCATAAATATGTATGTACAGGGTGTCTCAAATACACTCACGCCAGTACTTTCTCTCAATAATACACACCCATTAATTGACATAGCCGCTGAGGCCGAATCAAACATCATCGCGTATTTTTGGGTTGCTTTCCATTTGGCCTAGAGAGGTACAACGTAGGTACCAACTATTAGTAGGAAAAACCAGTACCAGGAGTGCAAGTCCGAGGAATCGAACCCCAGCACAGCGAGACAGAATGGGCCAACCATACCATACCATGCTGCAATGGACTTGCTGTACTTTCTCTCAATACTTCTGGAGAAAGTGTGTAATCTCGAATTTAAAGGGCAGGGCTTCTAATCCGTCATTTTATGGGTGAGTCACTTTTTATTGACACCTCATATATCGAACGGTGTTTTTGGTCACAACACCCCTAAACTTAGTCATTACGATATTCTTCGATTTATCGAACCACCCTTGTATCGAAGGAATGTTCAGGCATTACATGAAATCACTCTGCAAACTAAATTTGCATAATTTTATTGATTTTACGTTAAATTCTCTGGAAAATGTATAATATGCTAGTTTCTTACATCTTGAAAGCACAAACATTGGGGTGGAGTGAATTGTTATGAACCACCCTTTTATTCTATGGACAGCCCATAAATGACCTTGGCCCTTGCCGTCTAAGAAGATACGGATAATTATTTATAATAAAAAAAAAAACTGTGTCCCAGTCCCGGTCTTGGGCCGTGTCACAGTCCAAGGGACAAAGGCGGAGGATGCAGAGAAAAAAAAATGAAAGAGAATAAATAAAAATATTATCTTTAGAATTTATTGTTTTCCTGCTCACTTCTTCACAAGATCCATTCCGAGCTGAGCATGTGGAGATAATGGTGAGATTGTATGACCGCGTCGTCCAAATAATCCCAAGAAATTTGTCGTCGATCCACCCGGCTGAGGTTATGTAATGATCCCTAGAAATTAATGAACCAACGATTAAATGAGTTTCATCACTCATACACAAAAGGTCAAGTAAGTATCGGTTTCCCCATTTCAACACGCGGATTCTCTCATGCTGTTGTCATTATCGATTCTAGAGTGTTTTATTTATAAATTCTTCACTGACGATGAGTTGTCTGACCTCTCAAAGCAAACGTTTTCAGGAAGGATAGAATGCTTAATCAGAGCTATTAGGCATTCAGCGGGGAAATGTCCAGTCTCTAATTACAGAGCAAAAACAAAAACAATACTAACATTGAAGCATTGGACAGAACGTAGCTTTCGAAAGAAACTATTTGATAAAAACTCAGCTCAATAATTATTTCTTTCTGAAGGTTAAACGAACAGTTCTCTATAAATAAATAAGGACTTTTTTCAGAGAAATGTCCTCTACCCACGTTATGTCCAAGCCCATCCTCCATATCCATACCATAATGGCCCCGAAATGGTCACCCTGTATAATTAAGGAAATTCATACCGACAGAGAATGTAATAACTCACGCGAAATTCTTGTACATGTTTGTAAATGGCTCTAAAACATTTCATAGTACACACAAGCAATGTATTTGCTAATTGACCTTCCAAATTTTAACAGTAGGAACCTATATTTACGGAATTCCGTTAGGGGTTCGATCCTAATCGCAGACAATGACAGTCTTTCCTACCACTAGTGTAATTAGAAAAGCAATTCGATGCACACAGGGGTATTCGAACGTCAATTAATGATAGTGGTTTAGTTTTATTACCAAGAACGTGGGATTTATGACCAAACAAGAATTATCACCTAAAATCTCAAATGTTTTAATCCCATTCGAATTTGACCCACTTTGGATCATTTTGGAGCGTGGACGAGGAAATAATTGGATGGAAACTACTTGAGCCTTGGAATAATTTATGCGTAGAGTGACGCAAAGAGGGAGCATTTGGTTTAACCGCTAATCATGACACAGGTTGATAGGTAGTGCGGGTCGTATGATGACACCAGAGAGTTATTAAACTGATTACACACTGGGTGGACATACGGGAATGGAAATGAGTTGGGTTCAAAACCAAAGAAGAATCCAAATTCATGACCACTAAAATGACTGGTGCAATCAATGGAGGGAAACCCTTAACCAACCAACTCTCCTTCAAATGGCTCCCATCCAATTCATTTTTATGGATATTGAGGAGATAAATTCGGCGTGAGACTAGTCAGGCATTTCCCGGCCCGGCTCTAAGTCTATTCTGCTGGGTTTAAAAGGATACACATGTATTTACGTATGTATGTATGGACGTGAATCAGTGAACCAACATGGACGCTCTTGTGGTCATAAAATCTAAGCCCCTCATTCGAATGCATTGAATCATTAACGGATATTGCTTCCTCCACTTTTACTATCAGTCTCAACTTTTGATTGGCAAGGAAATCACGTTTAAACTCTTGTTTCAAAAAGCTATTAATTTTAAAATGGGTTTTCTACCCACTTTTGATGAATTTTACGTTTCCTCAATTTGAAAGTAGGTCGTACGACCCGAGGGTTACAAAATTTCTGACTAAATTAATCAAAGTGTGTTCTGCGATGAGGTAGATTTAGATTAGTTAATATAAATTTGAATAAGACTCGATTTAAGTTTTCGGACGATACTCCAGGGATACGGATCGCAAATAATTAAGACAAGTTACTGACGTGAATAAAATTCAAATTCCTGTGGTCTATCTGAAAAACTTTCTACTGACCGTTACGAATTTTTGATTCCGTTTATGAGGTCCGAGAAGCACATTAAATGCACAGTGGAATGAAAACTCCGTTCTTGAGTCAGTTTAGTCCGAGTCAACACGCAATCAAAATGTCGGAGTGGGAATACAAATCCAAGTAGTGAAAAAAGTTTCCATCGCCCACTCCAAGGTGACATTTATGATTCAGCAACTTTTTAGTGGGATGTTCAGTGGGCCACGCTAACACATGCTAGAACTTTTCCGACGCTTACCTTCAATTATTAACTTTGACTTCTGGTATGTGCGTGTCATGAGGGACTTGGAAGTACTGAAAAAATTATGCAAAATTCTAACTTACTGCCGTGCGATTTCAGGTGGTGGTTGCATTTTCTTATACCGAGGTTTCCCTGCTTTCGACAATGCACAGACTGTAGCTGTCACAATCGGATTATTCGTCCCGGGCTGAAAATCAGACAAGAGAGAGAATACAAATACCAATTAAAAATTTTCAGCATCTGCACAGTCCCACAATGTTCGAATTTAGAAGACATTTATCCAAGAATCACAAATAGAATGTATATCTAAACGTTTGTTGGTTTGTGGAAGAAGTTTCAAAATAATTATGAACCACCCTGTACTGGTCACACTTGGCACAGTACCAGATATTTTCCGAAGAATTCTATGGCCTAAAATAGTTTCGATTGTACGATTTTGCAATTACTTCCCAATTCTCAAGTTAACAAGTAAAATTTTGAAGAAAAAAGTTTGGGTTTGCTCTTTTTTATAGATAAAAATAAAAATGAGTATATGATAAGTGGAGTAAAACGGATTAACGGACCAAGGGACGTTTTCCATAACCTCCGCCGAGAAAGTTTTAGAGTGGAGAAAGTTGAGCAACTTTCTCCAAATTATAAGGTGAAAGAGAAAGTTGACTTTTAAAAGTATTTACACAGTAAGACGCCGTTAAAAAAAGTAGAACTACAGTACAGTACAGATACTGGAGGTAAAAAAAGTTTGACTGTAGAGTCCTTCCGAGATCGAAATTGTGGATACATTTGATTGTAAACGAAGAAAAGGATTCCTTGTGCTACCCATGCCCCCATAAAAGATGAAAAGAATAAAATTTGTGAAAAAAAAAGTTTCCCTAGTTTGAATCGATTGACAACTTTTCCAAGGAATTCATTTCCGCCTCGTCTTCTTAAAGCTTGGATATTTTGAGACCACGACCCAAGACCAAGACCTCCGACCACGAAGACTTTCCACTTCTATTCATTCTTTGGACTCATCAAATGGCAGTGCTTGGCAGGGAAACCGCATGAACTTACTTATTCCAAAAACTTTTAACTCGAGTGAGTGAGTCGGATGAGATAAACTACTCAGGAATTACATGGAAAGGTGTTAAACTGTGTGAAAGTAAGAAAAAAAAACTAATTTCTTATTCTGAAACTCAAGAGAGCAGGTGTCGACTCACTTTCAACGCATTTCACGTTCACTCAGTTTAACTCTAAACCTAATTTCTTATTCTCTTTCCCACTTCTCAACCTATTATTTATTCCTTCAACCTTCAACTAATTTCCAACATGTTTGGACTTTTTCCTAATTTCTAATTATCTTGTCATTTTCCTTAATGTGACCACGCCTGACAATTATGTTTGCCTCCTGATATTTATACAAGTCAATTGTCTAACTGTTATTTCCAGAACTCAACTCAACTTAAATTTTGTTGTAACGAAAAAGCAAATTGGAATTATTAAGCTCTACGAGGGGTGTTTCAGAAAGAATGAGAAAATGTACTGCCCTGAATTTCTAAAATTCCAAGGAAATTCCTGAATATTCCGTAAGCGATTGTAAGGATAGCCACAAATTTTCAATTATTAATAACTAAAAGATACACGAGGGGTGTTTCAGAAAGAATGAGGAAAGGTACTAGTCTGAGTTCTTAAAATTTTAAGAAATTTCCTTAACATTCCTTAAGCGATTGTAGGGGTACTCAATAATTTTCAATTTCAAACTAAATATTCAATTTTATGTAATTGTACTGGTAAGATGTTGCATCTTTCATAAAACTGCTCTCGTACACTCGGTTCAGCGTATCATTTGGACTCCAGATGGCACTGGTCGCAAAAACTCCACTATTAAGCTAAATTGGAGTACCATTATTAATTTTTGGAACTCAAAAAAAGCTTATTCCTGTTATAAAAATTGTAAATATGTCTTAAACTGTTCAAATTCCAGTCATATTGGCTTTTCCGCTTGAAATACATCAAGAATCGCTAATCATAAATCGATGGTCCTCTACAACATAAATAAAACATTTCCACATCCTAATATTTGGCAGTCCTACCAAAATCCACAAAGGCGACGGTAATTTAATAACCAGAGTCCTCGATTTGTATCGTTGAAACTTTTTATATATGTAAATGTCAAAACAGTTTTCCCATTCCGTAAACTTGTCTAATATCTTCTCAAAACTAAACTTCCTGACCATACGATGTACAGGTCCTGTCAGAAAGCTAAAAACTACTAAAACGAGTCCGGACAGTTTGCTTTTGAAATACAAATGGAATATGTATGAGGTTTAGGTTTGCTCTTCAGCTCTGACAAACAACATCTGGCATCTTGTGATACAAACTTTTGAAATTTGGATGGAAAATATGTTCTACATCGTCTATAATGTTAGAGAACATTCCATTCGATTTCAAATGATTATTCTTTCAAACTCCTCCAATATCAAAAATATCAGTGGGATAAATTGCAGAATCGTGCGTTTGTGTTTGCATTCTCTTTATTAGAATTTAGATTTTGTTGGATATTTGGATTTCAATATCAAGAATGTGTTATTTTACCAATTTTTCTACACTGTAGTCTACAAACCAACAAAAATTGAGTTTTTTGCTTCAAAGTTGATGTTACTAAGCATATCTCTCATGTAGCACCAGAAATGACGTCAGAGGGTCAATGACGTCATGACTAAACATTACTGGTATGGCCAATACCTTCAGGTTGATGCCGGAATCGAACCAATTTCTGCCGAACTCAAATATTTGCGAAATCCTCCTCTACATTTTTCGTTTAGACGGCATGAGCTTACCTAGTAGGAAGTTGTCTAATTGGTCGTGACTACCGATATATAGAAAACTAAAACTGTAGTATGAATTCTTGAGACTGACAGGAATTTGGAGGTAACATATTTTTGACAGGCCTTACCTTCGGATAGCGAAGCGTTCTGACTTGTGGATAAGGAAAGTTTTCGCTGGGATTCCCGTACTGAAGGATTTGATGTTCTCCGACGAGGGAGTCATTAAAGGTGAGGTAAAGTAAACTCTGTCCATCATTGGAGAACCAAAGTGCCGAGTTACTCTCCAAGATCTCCTCTAAAATAGAACAAGAGTCAAGTCATAATTAATTCCCGTTTTCCTGAATTGCGGGGACGTGAGCCAGCATTAGATTTTTTTTTTAAAAAAAAGGAAGTAGTCTAAAACCGACATTTTGACTCCATGGGTCGTTAGACCAAGGCAACAGTCAGGTATAATGAATTAAGTATTAGTCTCCTCTCACAATGTGTTCTAATTTGTAAAGCTCTTGGCTAATCTGAAGGAATGGCTACGCCATATCGTCCGCCACCGTAATCCTGAATAATTAATTCACCAGAGGAAATGTATAGGCTAACTACGCCTCCATTTTATGACTGTATACAACAATTTTATCATCCTCTTACAGGGTGGTTCATTATCCACCTGTTTGGAAGTTTTCGGACAGTAATCCATTGAAGGATTCAGTTTTCTCTAATAAGTAAATCGTAAGAGCATTAATTTTGTAGTTAAGATAAAGTAATTCATGAATTTGTACCGCAGCAGCCCTAGAGTCGAAACTCAATTGATTTCTATGAGTTACGGACGTGCCAAGTGCTTTAATAGTCCATTTTTTTTCAAATTTTTACTAAATTTGTTAATTTACGCAAAAAAGACAACAAACTGTAGTACGTGGTGTCGGCTTCATTCTGGACGCCGAGTCTGCTCTTTCACGATCGGCGTTCGAGTAATGCCATATACATTTGCACGCAATATAGAAATCCTTGTAGCGTGAGCCCATTAAATAAGTACAAGAAGCAAGTTCCATTTGCTCGGTGGAGCTTCATAGCTCGTATTCCGAATAATGTGATTACTCTTACCAATATCTGGCAGTTTGGCATGTAAGACAATCAATGTGCAAGCCGAGGTACATATTATGAATGACTTTTCGACAAACTATTATAATTCCAAAACAATTATAGAGTTTCAGTTTTGAATTACTAGCGCTAGTAATTTCGATCGTACTTCGTTATACATAAAATTAATATCTCATTTTATTCCAGGTAGGGTTCGCAATCCGACGGATCGGATCGGATCGGATCGGATCAGAAATCAAATCCGATCCGTTCGGATCGTAGAACCTCGGATCGGATTGGATCGAGAGGTTGATCCGATCCGATCCGAAAAAATCCGTCGGATTCGGATCGGATCGGATTAAAATCCGAAATCCAAAAAA
>JAQFYE010001797.1:0-20930 GCA_034694305.1 Protaphorura glebata | reverse complement strand
TATTGTATCACTGATTTCGATTTTAATCGGATGGCTTGTGTTGTCACGTTAATAAAGCTAACTTTGACTTTGACTTTAATCCGGACTTGCTATCTCTCCTGAGTTGTCCGATGACAGAATTCATTATTCTTGTCAAATGATGCTTATTTTTAATTTCCACGATGGAGCAATCCCCCCAACCGCGCTATACGGGTTCAAAATTCACCTCATTTTAACGAATGCGTTACTGCACTATTGACACGCTACACCCAATGTCTTTTTAACCATCTCGCGGTACAGTGGTACTCGACTTTCTTACCCCATTAGGACACTTTGCATATTTATAAAGGCGAAAATAGGAAAAACCCCTGCTTATGCAATTAAAGACAACCCTCACAGTATGGGAAAAGTCGGGCCAAAATATTCCAGACCCGGGGAATCGAACCCCGTCCAAACTCGTCGCATATGGGAACTCTGTACTACTACGCTGTCTGGTCAGTTAACGCGGATATTTGTTTAATTGATATTTTTCGTAAGGTTTAAAGATAAAATATCTGCACAGACTGTTTCCGTATATACAGATTGGGTTATTGCTTTCTGGTTGGCCTACGGAAGGTACCCCTAGTAGTAAAAAATAACTTTGAAACCATGCGGAGATTCGCGTCCTGAATACAGTAGACGTTTGAATTATTGACCACCCTGTAATTTAATGCTGAATAATTTTAAATTAAATAGAAGACGGATTGATTTAACTAATATTTGAATTGTTTGAATTATTCAGATTGCCTGTAAAAGTGAGGGTCATTCCTGCCGACACGCAACAAAACTATGTAATAAAGACAAAAATCAAAATAGTAAAGTCATTCCATGTAAGTAACACTGAAATTTTAATTAATTAGAGCTACAATTAATTAATTGGTATAATTAATTTATAAATTGCATTTTGTTACAGTTGATTACAATCGTGTAGTGTTAGATCCTGATAAGGAAAATCCTGGGGACTATATAAACGCTTCTTATGTCGATGTAAGGAAAAATTATTATTTCAAATTCTGGAAGAACATAAAACGGTTGTTCGCAATTTTCAAAATATTCTTGAATTTTCAGAGAGATTCATCGTTCATAAAATAATTTTAAAATTGAGTTCTTTAAGTTTTCTTTATAAATATTCCCAGTTTTTCGGAAAATGTTAGATTTCTAATTACTAATTTAATAAGCTGTTATTTTCTCTAGTAATTAGAGTGAACCGCTCTAACCCACTTATATTTTACTTTTGACCTTTGACCTCACAGAGTTTACTTGAACCAAATGCCTACATCGTGTGCCAAGGACCTTCTGAGAATACAGTCGGTGACTTCTGGAGAATGATGTGGCAAAAACATGTGACCTGTATTATTATGCTGACCAAAACATTTGACTTTATTAAGGTAACTTTCATAATATAATCATTGACCTTTGATCTTCAAATGCTGCCATTTTTATTAACGGCACACTTTTTGCGAAACTACCTTGACAACGCTTCCTTATTACTAGGTAACCGCATACTGTCCAGACAAAACAGAATATAATTTGTTGTTTCAATCCCGGTGACACTACGCTTATGGAGACCATTTTTCTTTTATGTTACCAGTTATGACGTCAACGGGTCAATGACCTCATGACTTAGCATTACTGGTATGGTACGAATAACCTGCAGGTCTCAATTGCAAATTCTTCCTTCATTTTCTTTTGTTTGGGCAAAATAGGCTTACCTAAAAGGGATGTTGTTGTCAAATTATTGTTCTTTATTTTATGTATTGTGTTATTAGGTAATGTGCGTCCAATATTGGCCTTCAATTGATCTCACTGCCACGTACGGCGGGATTGTGGTGCGGGTCACAAGAGAAGAAAAATTAGCTAATTTTTACATTCGAAGGTTTAAATTTCGACCAGAGAATGAGCCGGTAATTGAAAACGGATGACAATCATGAAAACTTATTTCCACATACAAATAATTCTTAATTTTTTTTTGTAATGTAACAGGACTCAGAAGAGCGTGAAATGCTACAATTCCATTATTTTGAATGGCCGTGTCATTCTGGCCCATTCCCAACTGCTCTCATAGACTTTCGTAGAAGAATCCGTCAACTTTTATCTGAAAATGACGAAATCCGTAAAGGACAAATGCTCGTTCATTGCAAGTAAGGAATTTAAATATATTAGAACGCACAATGTACAGAGTGGTTCAAAACAGGTCGATTTTACCCGATTTCGTTGAAAAACCACAAACACAGTGACTGTAGTGAAGCACTACGAGAAACTAATTTGACTCTATTGTGATCTGTAATATTATTAACCACCCTGTACGTGATTTATCGTTTCTCATTAATTTTGAGGACAAAAATTAAATACAGGATGCCATGGTCCATAAAATTAAACAATTTATTGTTTGAATTAGTGATGGTGGTGGGAGATCTGGAGTTTATTGTGAAGTGGATGCCAATTTGGAACTCCTCGACGAAGATGGCCTTGTAGACGTATTCGGGTATTTGAAAAAGTTAAGAAATTCTAGGAAAGGACTCGTCGAAGACTTGGTGAGCATTTTTTATTTTTACGCCTACACCATACGAAAACCATAATTTCGTAATTATGATTTTTTTTTAAATTTTGAACAGGACCAAGTAAAATTCATTTACGATACACTTGAGGAGTACGTGATCTGTAGAAAAACATGGTTTCCAGTCTCAGAGCTCTCACAACGTTTAAAACACAAATCTACGAAAGACCCACAAACTAAAATCAATGAGTATCAGAGAGAATTTTTGGTAATTAAGTAGGAATCAAAAAAAAAGACTACAAATTTCAAATTCAATTTTGAATCAAATTGTGTATTTGTACAGTTAATTTGTAAACAAACACCCCGTTTTACAATCGGTGACTGTGCAGGAGGACACAGGGGAGATAATCGTGATAAAAATCGTGATGTTCTCGTCATTCCACGTACGTGATGACATACAAATACGAATTTTGAAAAATAATTCTGAAAATCATGTTTACAATATTTTTCTTAATTCACAGCTGATAATTTTCGTCCTTACTTGACATCCTTCCAAGGCAACACATTCACGGACTACATCAACGCAATCTTTGTCGATGTAATTTTAAATTTCTAAGACAATTTAAAAAAAAGACGATTGAGTTTTGAACTATATTTTATATTTTGCAGAGTTACAGTCAGTCACGTGGTTATATTGTGACGGAGTGGCCATTGGCAGACACGTGTTCCTATCTATGGTCCCTAGTTTACGATTATGACGCAAGTGCGGTCGTCGTCCTAAGCAGTCCTGAACCATCTGCAGTAAGTACAGATAATTCGACAACGCTTTCCTATTAGGCAAGCTCATAATGTCCAAACAAACAAAATTGAGTTATTAAATATTTGATTTCAGACATACCCTGCATTCTGGCCTGAATCAACGAAATCCAAAAAGTATGGCCCAGTTTTTACAATTGACCATTTGGCGCAAAACACGTATCCGAACATTAAAAGCTGGCTGTTTCGCATCAATAAGAAAGTAAGAATTTACACCCAACATCTCATATTTTCTAATCAGACTTTCCGGCAAATACGAAAGTTCTGAGTTCGATTCCCAGAATCAACATGGACATCTTAAAATTGATGTATTGAACGTAGATCGTGTCATTGACGGAATTGATGGCCGGAATGAAAGCAGAGCCAAAAACATGTAAATTTTTCCAACTCACTTGTTGGCCGATGGAACACAAAGTCCCGACTTCAACGAATTCCCTTGTGGAATTAATGAATATGGTGGAACGGTGGAGACAAAAGACTGACCGTGGGCCCATTGTCGTCATTTCACCGTTAGTGTTGTTTTTCTTTTTATAAATTAGGGTAAGGTAGCCTAATATGCCCCCAATGTATCATATTGCCCCATTCGCCATTTATGGGCGTGCTCTCATTGCTTGTGTACTTAAAGGGCTTGGGCATTGTGGGACACTGGTACCAAAGTGGTGCAAATTAGCCTGCCTCACCAAATTTATTGACCAGTTAATCCTTGTAATTTTAAATTGGCTAGTTAATATCCGTGATTTTAAATTGACTAGAGATGGGCGGAGTCGAGCCGGAGTGTACTGCGCTGCGAATGCTTGCATTGAACAAGTAATTCAGTATGGAGAAGTTGATGTCTTCACTGCAGTGAAAACAGTCCGACGTCACAGACCTCAACTCATAGACAATATGGTCTGTCATTTTTCAATTAATCTAATACTTTCTCGGTACGGTACGAATGTTGACAACAGTGAAATTGAAATTTGTTTGCTTTACTTTTTGCAGACAGAATACAAGTATTGCTACGATGTTGTCCTGCACTATGTCCTTCACTATTTGAATAAAGAACAAACGAGTGTGACACAATTGGACAAAGTACGGCATTCCGACGCTGGATTAGGTGGATTTTAGCGGAGATTGATCGGCAAAATTTTAAAAACCAGAATTTTCATAAGAAAACATATAACGAAGAGTGACCTATGACCTCATCGCACCGCTTGACCAATTTCAACATTTTGCCTTAAATAATTACCTTCCTTCAGAAAATAAATTGTGTTCCGCCAATATAATAAAAATTTGTCGTAAAAATATTGTATGTCACCAACAATTTCACCATACGGTCGATTATTTAATATCTAAAAAAATAAACTTTCTTTAATCTAACTGTTGTGTGGATCTGACAGGGTGACTAATACGTATTCCCCCCTACAGCAGTAAACAGAATAGGTTCGATCAAGTGGAATACCTCGTTGGAAAGACCAGCTCAAGTGGATTTCAGAAACCAGATTTTAGCTCCATCTTAAAGCGCGTTTGCGCGCAGCGAGCGCTGAAAGATAAGAAATTGGGTTTTCGCCTGCTTTCACGGTCTTCCCTCTGAATTGCGTGAAAGCTTCGAAAATTCGAAAAACGAACCTCACCATCGCATTCCCAAGTGCTTTCTGAAAATTTTGAGCCCTGGTTTGACAATTTCTGAGCAAGTCGAATTTGCCTCCAAATTTTAATTTTTCTGAAAACACCCGAAAATGAGATTTTGAGACAAAATCGATTAGCTCAGATATTGTTGATCCATGGCTCAAAATTTTTGGAGAGCACTTGGGAATGCGATGGTGAAGTTCGTCCTTCGAATTTTTGAAAGTTTTCACAGCTATTCCGACGGAAGACCGTGAAAAAGCGGCAGAAAAAAGCCGAAAACCCCAGGATAAATGTATACAGAGAAGGGTATGCCGTACGATGTGTAGCAGTTTTTGCCGCCAAACCCTACTCGATGTCGTAATGTATTAGCTTACGGTGCACCGCACTTTGTCTTTTCCCGATAAGACCACGTACAAGTTTCGATCCAAATAGCTTAGCATAGAGATATAAAAGTGGACTTATATAAGAGCTATCGGACTCAAAATCTTACGAGAAAGCCGAATCTGAAGGAATTTTTGAGATCGGATGAGTACTTTTTGAGAAAATGGGAAGTACCGCGCTGGGAAAATTTACATGCCATCATGTACATTTACCATTCAAAAAAGTGTGTTATGAAGTTTCGACAAGTAAAATGATAGACACCCTATCCAACTCAGAATCCTTCGAGGACTCCAAATCCGAAGGAATTTTTACGATCACATGAGTACTTCTTGAGATAAATTTGAATTGGTGAAAAATCTGCGAATTTTTACCAATTTCCTTACCTTTCTTACCAGTTTTTACCAATATCAATCCTAATTAGGTTTAATTAAGATTAAGGTAAATAACTGTACTATTATCTCCAAGGAAAGTATAAAAATATTGGGATTCCATATAGATAATACACTGTCATGTAAAAGTCACATACAGAACCTGACACGTACTTTGTATGCTAAAATGTCACCACTATATACTCTGACCTGTTTTATCTGACGCTAATCTGGTCATATTAATTAAGGGTATGCTTTTCCCACATATTAATTATCTCTCTAGTGTATGGGGTATGGCCTTGTCGATTAACCTGAAACCAATTGAAAAATTTCTAAAATGTGCTGCGAGATTAGTACTGGGAAAAAAGAAGAGTGAAAGAATTTCGGATGACTTGAACAGTGTGTTAGGTTGGCTTGGACCAAACCAGCTATACGTTAAATCGGTGCTGTCAACTATGTATAAAGTTATTAACGATCCAGGGGCACCGACTGTTTTTAAAGACATGTTTACCAGTAAATCCGATATTCATGATCATGTAACCAGAAAGGCAAATGATCTGTATATTAGTCACTGCGATACCGAATTTGCTAAGCGTTGCTTCTCTATAGCTGGAGCAAAATACTGGAATGATAATAAGGTGGATAAGAAATGTTCTATTAATCAGTACAAGAAAAAACTTACACGTTGGGTATTAAACGAGTGTGAAAGGGTGTAATTATTTAAGCTATGCTTATGAATATTATGTACATATTAATTAATATAGTTAAGTTCGTGATGAACCACACCACCATCGATCAACTACTCGCAATCTAAGGTCCCACTGGGAAATTGTGTTATGTCATAATAATAATAATAAAAAAAAATCACTCTTATGGCCAATCTCCTTACCCATTCTTCTTTCATATGTACTCTGCGAAAACCCAGTATTTTATCTTTCAACGTGCGCTGCGCGCGAATGTGCTATCAGATGGTGCTGAAATCTGGTGTCTGAGATCCCACTTGAGCTCATCTTTCCAACGAGGTATTCCATTTGATCGTACCTATTGAGGTTCCTGCTGTAGGGGCGTGCCGATACACATTAGTCACACTAACACAGCTTCCTTATTGTAACTGTAAAATTCTATTTGTACCAAACACGATTTTAAAATGTAATGGAGACCGGTCTGTGTTGTAGGCATACATTCTGACCCTGGGGGGAGAACGGGCCGAAGACCCTGCAAGGAAATTTAGACAGCCGTGCCGAAGGCACGGCTGAATAAAACTTAGGCTTAAAATGTACTTTTATTTTTTTTATTGCTTGATTTGTTAAAATTTTGAAATAAAAACTAAATAAAAACAAAAACAAAAAAACAAAAAAATACAAACACAAAAAGAAACAATAAAATTACAATAACAAAAAAAAGGAAGAACACCCTGCAATCCAGCTGGGTCGAAGACCCTGCTGGATAGGGGTAGGGTCAGAATGTATGGTTGTAGGCCTGGGCTGGGTTTACATTTGAAAAAATCTGAAATGTTGACTGGGCTGTATTAGAGGCCGGGTTTCACCAGAAGTTCATTTACAGTCCAACATCCTGCATGCCGAATCAGAATCAACAGCTTATACTTTGACAAACCCATGTATTAATTCCAACATATTTGTTGTACGTAATAATGGCATTTATTTATAAATAATTTTCAACAGAATTATTACACTTGTAACGTTATAATCTATTAAAACGTATTCTGGTGAATTTCTTCTATGGATTCAAATGATAGTCGACGTAAGAGAGTTTCGCGAGACGTTCAATTCCCGCTTTCCGGTTGGTTATGTATTTGGTCTCCCAGGCATGAAGTAACATGTAATAGTAGCGATTATTCGGTTTAAGCCAGGAAATGTACTTGTCCATGATGGAGGAAGATAACGAAGGGAACAATCTCTTGAATGACATTGAAGTGGACCTCACAAGTTCATCCTCACTGATAATCAGTTGACGAACATCATCCGGGGTCAAATCTTCCAGAATTGGCTCAACGTTCTCGGAAACATCACATGGTATGGTGCATTTTTGAACATTTCAGTGTAGTGTCGTTGTTTCTCTCGTTCTGATTCAGTAAGTTGTGAAGAATAAAGTTGTTCCTGAAATGTAATTGGATCATTCAATTGCTTGTTCATCATTAAAATATATTTTGCACTTTGACTAAGAGTTGGTGGTAAATGAAACCCAACAAGTCCCAATATTTCTGTAACAAGGGGTAGAATGAGAACATACACAATGTCGCTAGGGAAGGAAATGTCCGAATTCCTATTTATTTCCATTTGTCTTGGGTTCATTTCTTCATCCACTATGAAATCAAAGGCGAGCAACTGAAAGAAATTGTAGCGATTAAGTTTTTTTCCGTCTGTCCAAAATTTTTGAATAGTTGACTCGATGGAGAGTAGGTACTTGACAATCGCATCTTCCATTCTTGACTGAATCTCGGATATGTTGTGACCTCTATCTGCTAGGTCTTGAAAGAATTCTCTGGTGTTTCGAGAAAAGTCTGCTTTCTCATTCAACACATTGCACTTGCTTTTATCAGAATACTTGAGAATATGTATACATGAGTCATGTATAGTTTCAGGACTGGTCGAGAAGTTCCTCAAAGACATATCCGTCAGACTTCTTTCTGAGAGAAACACTTTCAATGGGTCTACACCTGTTACGACGACATAGAGTCTTACTTCAGGTTTTTTTCCCAGGTACAGAATTGGATTGTCCACGTATTTCTGGACCACCATCGAGGATAATTCAAATTCTGAGCTTGTTTCCAATGATTAATAAGTTTAACACCCGCGGAATAAGCAAGATTTGTTGGTTTTAGGACCCACATTTTATTGTATTTATCCTTCCAGGAAAATAAATGAAATGATTTAAAATCCCTTGGAAGCAAGAACGTCGGAATTACGAAAGGAACGCTCTCGGATCCATGGATTTTTATCATACGGAGCTCAAGAGATTGTTTGGAAGCCTTATTGGCCGATGAAAGCATCCCTTTGATGAGTCCAATTTTTTGGTATGGCTTGATATCCTCTGTTGGACTCAACCATTTCTTTGCATACCATGATCCAATCCAGTCCTTATCTTCTCTCGTTCCAAATCTCAAACCAGTTTTACTCAGAATAGTGAGCTGACGTTCGTAGCCTCATTTATCGGTGGAGTTTTGGAAAAGGAGATATTTTTGAATTTCTCCCGGAATCATTTCCGTTGTCTCATTGAAATATGAAAATCGAATATATGGTGACATATTTGGAAATGAAGATTTTTGTAAGAAACCGAAATTTGAATCACTTTGGGCTATTGGACTTTTTGAATGTTTGTCAGATTTTGTGCTTACGGCTGCCAATAGCGAAAACCAGTACACCAGTTGTAAAATGTTTGAACCTTCCATGATGGCAATATTCTGACTGAACAATTCAATCCAGACTTGGTTTATTTATAATGCAGATCAATGGTTCTCCGAATCATAGTGAATTCAATACACTAACGAGGGGATCGTCAGGGCGGATAATTTAAGAGAAATTTAAAATTCTTACCACTAAATTCTGATACGATGAGAAATCTAGAATGATAGGTCAGTCTACGCACATTTCGGGTTTAGGTCACCAGTTGACCCGGATTTGAATTTTGTAGGTGTGTTTGCGTATCGGGTCGGTGCGTCTGTTCGTTCGTTCAGCGCGGTGGAAGAAAGCGAGAGCGCGAGGAGGGTAAGTGAGACGATGGAGACCGAGGGCACACATGCACAAACACGCATCAAAAATTCAAAACAAGGTCAACCGGTGACCTGAACCTGAAATCTGCGACGAGTGACATATTTTTCCCGATTTCTCATCGTTTCAGAATTCACTGGTAAGAATTTCAGATTTTTCTAAAAAAAAACCGCCCTGACGCTCCCCTCGTGAGTGTCTTACAGCCCGATTATATTAATTAGTATGGATTTTCCCGACCTCAATGTTCACTTGACTGCGAAATAAGTACAAAATATTCACAATTTGTATAGATGGAAGCTTTCTGTGCATCCGTTCGAGAATGCAGTATACACATAAATTCAGCTTTAGCCCAAGCCGGACGGAGAAAATTTCCTCAACAGACGTGGACTAATTTCTAATTGATTTTTAATGAACCGAGTGGGTTATGAACACTTTCCAACATAACAAGTTAATGTGACTGTGAGAGCCATTTTAACCTCTTACAATTGATCAGCTAGGTTTGCAGGCATTATTCTAAGTGACTGTTATTAAATCAACGTTTAAAAAATATGACTAGTCTTCCTTAGCCAAATGTACATACAGGGTGTGTCAAAAGCATCGCTCACACCTAAATTTCAAAGTGACATAAAAAGTTCATTCGGAAAGATAAAATTATGAAAATTTCAGGGCATACTCATCAATATCAAGTCGAATAACTGCCAGAATTCTGGACCTCTTGAATTCGATTTCGAAATACTGGGTCAGATTTGTCAGAAAGGTCAAGGTCTGGGGATTCCATTTCTCAGTTACCCGAAGAATTATGTCAATCGGTTGAAATGGATTTTTAAGGACAGATTCTTGAAGTATGGAACAAACATATTCAATCGGGTTCAAATCCGGGCTATTTTCTGGCCAAATAGCTTTGCCACAATCCCACGGGGCCGTTACGTCCAAATTTTTCATATTTTGGATTGATGTATGAGCTGGAGCGCTTCAAAATTCGACATTCGAAATTTTTTGGCGAACCCCGCAACCTTGGGAAAACAGCGTCTGGATTTTAGGCTTTGAGTGACACTTAAAGACAATTTAACGGGCTTTATTTAAAGAGAAATTCTTGGATCTGACAACGGGTACTTAAAAATTTTCGAGTTTGAACTTTTGCCTCACAGAAAAGTGAAGGTGTGAGCGATATTTTTAACACACCCTGTACATATGCATGTTAGGCATCTTAAGAAGTTATGAACCACCCTGTGGAAATGAACAAAAGACTTTCAAAGTTTGTATTTCGAGTTCACATGTGTCTTTCTAACTGCGCCTACTTCCTAAATGCATTTCAAATTCACCTCAGTTTGACGAATACAGTACTGCACAATGCAACCACACTACACTCAATGCAATGTCTTTTCGATCCACATTTCGTGGTACTCGACTTCCTACCCCTTTAGAGCACTTTACTGATTTATGAAAGCGAAATTGAGAAGAACCCTGGCCATTGAAGGTAAAAACGTCACAGTACATGTCGGAAAATAATTACGAGGCCTGAGGAATCGAACCCGGTCCATTGAAAATGCTGAAATGAAGAAAAAAATTCAAAACGTGCTCCATTCATTAAAATTCAAAAGGTTTTGTCTTGTTTATTGTCAAGACAGTCAAGAGTGGGAATGTATGAGTAGGACTGATAATTCAATGACTATTAGTTTTCGAATTATGTCGAAGGCCACATGGTTGGACTAAGGCTGACGGTGCGCTCGAAATTTTTCTAAGTTTTTTGGTCAAAGCGCACCGTCAGCCTTAGTCCAACCGAGGCGGTGAATTGTCATCATCGTCTTCTAAAGTTTTCTTGATTTCATCTAACGTGTCTCAATTTTTTCAAAGATGTTCGCGGTAGGTAGAAGGTAGTCGAATGTATTTTTAAATTCTAATTTTTGGTAAAAGAATTACACAAATTAAAACAAATAAAATAAAAATTCGCTTACCGGAGATTTTAAAGGATGACATGCAGATTGAAGTTCACGAACTTCTTCAACTTCCTTTGCTGTTAAGACCGCGGTTACGATCCAGCCTTGAAAGACTTAACACTCCCACTAAGTTGTTGGTATGTGTCCAAAATTGCCGTTGATAATGGCGTCGGGGGGAGCGAGGTAGGGATCATACAGGGCATTGCGGTCAAAAAGACTCTCGTTCGTCCGTCCTGGTCTTCTAATAGCGCTGGAGCCAAGATTAAATGATGGTTAAATAATTATACGTAATTACCAGGTAATTTCGAACCCTGGTAGTTCGGGCCAAGCTATTTTGGAGATGGCGCTCGTAATGATTGTGTGCAACAAGGAGAAGTTGTTTCAAAGACAATAATGCCAGGTAATGGCAGCTCCATTTAAAGAATTTTTACGCAGCTCCATCACTTTTGACCAGTCAAATATTTGCAATGTCCAGTCTCCAAGGGAATGTACCCCAATTGCATGTTAAATCAAAATTTATTTTGTACATTCGGATCCCCTCTGTCCAGGCGTACCATTTTTGAAAATTCAAAAACCGAGACACCCAAAAAGTGTCATTTTATCTACACAGAATTCATTTTTGAGCCAATTCTCTCTACACAGAATTCATTTTTGAACCAATTCTCTTTACACAGAATTGACAGAATTCATTTTTGAAGGAAAACCGGATGTACATAGACATTTAGCCCAGTCTTTGAAAAAACAACGAAAAAAGTAATTAATTCGCATTGTCGCTGTAAGTTGAACCAAAAAATCGGTCCGAAGGGCAGATTTTTTTAATTCAACGTAGCATAAAAAGTTCATAATTCGGTCGCATTTACAAAATATATTACAAGACTTAGATATTTCGCCCAGTCTTTTGAGTTTTTGCTCTGAAGTTGAGTACAAAAATGCTAATCGGCCCGAAGAACCGAATGTGTTTGACTTTCCTCGACAATATAAAGTAAAAAGTGGAAAATTTGCCCGGTTTTTTTTCCGCATATTCACTGTAATTTGAAGTATAAAATTGATAATCGGCCCGAAGGGCCGATATTTTTTGAATATGTATTGCAGTATACAGGCCCGGAGTAGCCATAAGGAAAGGTTGGCGATCGCCAAGTGCGCCCCTAGAAATCTAACATTACGGGCATGGAATTCAGGCGCCTTTCGTCTCATGCCACTAATGTTAACTGCCAACGGCGCCACTGAGCTGCCAGTCCGGGCCTGGCAGTATATTTGGCCAGAATATACTAAAAACCGGGATTCTCGGGACAGCATTTTTCAAAACCGGGACGTCGGGACAGGCACTCAAATCCGGGAAAACCGGGACGTCTGGTAGCCCTGCTTCTGTCGTCAGTTTTTGGAATATTTTAGACAATTTCTCGTATCTGTGGTAAGATCAAGGTTTCAGATGATTATACGGTTCCCGTGATGCATACAAACTAAGTGAATTATAACTGAATCAGTCGGCAATGCTCTTCAAATTATATCTGAACCGAGAAGATAATCACTTGTAAATGCCTGGAGTCGAAAAGAGACCATATCCGAAAGTTGCATGCGAAAAGCGAAGTCATGAAAGTAGTATTGGTTCGGTCATAATTGCCTCAGACACGCGGCTACTGCGATATCGAGTGGAATTTAAAGTATCGCTTATTTCTGGAATATCCGTAGTTTTCATTTAATCCCCATTTAATATTATACACGACATTGACACTACATTTACAAAATACATCTATGGTTTCAGATGATAGTTGACGGCCGAGAGTTTCACAAGACGTTCAATTCCTGCTTTCCGGTTGTTTTTGTATTTTGTCTCCCAGGCATGAAGTAACATGTAGTAGTAGCGATTCTTCGGTTCAATCCAGAAAATGTACTCGTCCATGGCCGAGGAAGATAACGAGGGGAACAATCTCTTGAATGACAATGTAGTGGACCTTGCCAATTCATCGTCACTGATGATCAGTTGACGAACATCATCAGGGGTCAAATCTTCCAGAATTGGGTCAACGTACTCGGAGACATCACACGGCGCATTTTTGTACATTTGAGTGAAACGAAGTTGCTTATCTCGTTCCGATCTAGTCAGTTGTGAAGAATAAAGTTGTCTCTGGAATGTAATTGGTTCTTTCAACTTATTGCTCTTCACTAAGATGGAACTTTGACTAAGCGATGGTGGCAAATGTAACCCAACTAGTGTCAATATTTCCGTGACAAGAGGAAGAGTGACGTCAGAAGAGACGTTTGAAGAGAATGCGATGTTCGGACTTCTATTTATTTCCAGATTCTTTGTGTTCATTTCTTCATTTACAATGAAATCGATTGCGAGCAACTGAAATGAATTGTATCGATTTAGTATTTTAGTGTCTGTCCAAGATTTTTGAAGGGTTGACACGATGGACAGTAGGTACTTGACAATAGCGTCTTCCATTTTGGTCTGAATCTTGGATATGTTGTGACCTCTGTCCGCTAGGTCTTGAAAGAAAACTCTGGTATTCTGTCTGTAGTCGCTTATTGTCTCGTTCACCACCTTGCCATCAAGTTCGTCAGAGTTCTATGAATTGTTTCAGGACTGGGTGAAAAGTTTTTCAAAGACATTTTCGTAAGGCTTCTCTCCGAGAGGAACACTCTCAATGGATCTACACCAGTGACAACGACATAGTCTTATTTCTGGTTTTTTGCCACGAAAGAGAATTGGATTGTCTACGTATTTTTGGACCACCATTCGAGGATAATTCAACTTCTGAGCTTGTTTCCAATGGTTAATTAATTTGACACCTGTAAGAAACCCCAGGTTTGTCGGTTTTAGTACCCAAATTTTATTCTCTGTATCTTCCCAAGCTGACTTAAAAATTTCGAAGTCTCTCGGGAGTACAAACGTTGGAAGTATGAATGGGACATTCTCGAATCCAAGCTTTTTAATCATACTGAGCTCAATTAATTGTTTGGAAGCCTTATTCTCTAACGTTGTCCCCAATCCGGGAATGAAACCAATTTTTTGGTATGGCTTGACTTGACGTATTTTATTCGCTATTGTTAGTGTATTCCATGATCCAATCCAGTCCTTATCTTCACTCGTTCCAAATCTCAAACCATTTTTCTTAAGAGCAGTGAGTAGGTGTCTGTATACTCGTGGATTTGTACTCTTTTGGAATAGGAGGTATTTTTGAATTTCGTCTGGTATGATTTCCGTAGTCTTGTTGAAAAATGAAAATCGAATGTATGGCGAAACATTCGGAAATAGAGATTCCTGTAAAAGGTGGAAGCTGGAATCTGATGTGTTCATTTGATTTTCTAATTGTTTTGAAGAGATTGTGTTCACGAATGCCAATAACGAAAACCATGACATGAATTTTAACAGGTATGACCGTTCCATGATGAAAAAATTCTGACTGAACAATTCGATCGAGGAGTGATGGATATACTGATAACAATTTCTCTTAATTTATACTGACAAGAGAAAGTAAGGACGTATTGTGTTCCAATATTAATTAACATGAACTTTCCCGTCCTCATAATTCGCTTGGTTTTGCGAAGAAGAACAAAATATTCACCATTTATGTATTTATATGAATGCAAGCTTTCGGTCCATCTGTTAGAGAATATACTACAGGGTGTCCCAAAAGAATATACCGGGTTTCAAAAATTCACCGTATCGAAAACATTGTCTAGAATTTCAAAAAAAAAAATTTGTATGGAAATTTCGAAAGGACTTTTTTTTGCAACTCTGACATTTTTCATTAGTGAAAGGTGTTCTCGCTATAACGGCCTTTCTAATTTTTGCTCTCCCACCGCCCAATCACGTTATTGGCATGGGACATTTCGATTATTTGAAACCGAATTCCACGCACCTGCCCGTCGATATTTCTTTCCAAGTCTTTTCAAGATCTCCACAGCTTCAAAAATAATTCTCAAAATTTCAAAAACATTTTCCAAAATTTTGAAAGTTATTTCTGAAAGATTGAAATTTCTTTTTGAAAAATTGTAAATTATTTTTGAAATCTCGGATTTTTTTTAAATCTCTAAAATTGTTTTTGGAATTTTGGAAATGAATTTTGAAACATGAAAAGAGATATATCGACGAGCATATGATTAGAATTCGGTTTCAAGCAATCGAACTGACCCATGCTAATAACGTTATTAAGCGGTGGGAGGGCAAAGGCCGTTATAGCGAGAACACCTTTCACTTAATCAAAAGATTTCAAAATTGTACAAAAAAAACAAGTCTTTTCTAAATTTCCATAACATTTTTTTTTTAATTTTTAGTCAATATTTTTGAAACACTGAATTCTTGAAAACCGTGTATTCTTTTGGGACACCCTGTAAAATTTCTGTATAATTCAACAAAAAGTAACATCTAGCCCATATCTCACAGA
Organism: Protaphorura glebata; assembly: GCA_034694305.1. Lineage (NCBI taxonomy): Eukaryota > Metazoa > Arthropoda > Collembola > Poduromorpha > Onychiuridae > Protaphorura > Protaphorura glebata. Next base: position 5,186 of record JAQFYE010001797.1, on the reverse strand, counting down.
CAAGGTTTTTTCAATTGGCATACACTAAAATTACAAATCGATTTATACAGGATGGATCATAAGCATTAATCCATTCCAACATTCCAATTTGCAAAGTAAATTTACTTTATGTTGTTCTAAATTTGTGTACGGCTCGTCCAGGTCAATAATTCGCCAGCTTCAGGAGAAGATTATTTGAATTAATTTATAACTCACGAGTCACGACGCTGGGCTACGTTTGTGTAAGACTTTACACTAGTAAGAAGTTATGGACTACTCTGTAGAAACAAAGGCTGAAATTTTATATGCGGTTTCCAATTTACTAAAACTGTTTCCAGGTAGACTACAGAATGTTTCTAGTTCACATGTGTTTTCTAACGGCGAGCACTTCAACGGTAAACTCAAACTTTGGAGATCCAATTTTAGTTTTAATTAATTTGAATCGTTATCAAGTTTTCAATTTGTTGCCAGAATATAATGAATATGTGTTGACAAAATAATATGAAAGCAATTATTTATGGTTGTAGTAAAGTTTGTTGTTCTCGGATTAACATTTTGACTTGCACATTTTCTCACACAAAGCTGCGGAACCGAAACGATTTTCATTTCCACCGCATCCTCCATAAACAAACTCTTCACATTTCTTGGCTTTCTTGTTGTAAAACCATTTCTTTGTGGATGTTCCACATGATGAAGACGCCTTGTCGTCTTGGCACATTGCTACACATTCCAATTCAATATAAAAATATTATAAAAGTCAATTTTGGGTTTGAAAAAAAAAATTTAATTGTGCAATAAAAAATTTGATTAACCTGGACATGAACCCCTCTTTTCGCGTTCTGCTTGGGCGGCCAAGGTTATCCACCCTAGTATAACTAAAGTGAGCCAAATAAAAAATAAAGTTTATGGTATTAAATGGAATTAATCTAGAGGGTGACTCATTGGCAACCGCAGGTGTTCTGAAGACAATGAGATGTACATTTCGTAAATAATATCTCGGAATCCATCGTGAAATGGCCAAACTGCCAAACAGATCTTCCCTCTCATTAAATCAGGATTTTCGGGTGTTGGATCAACGATACGAATTACTCTTAAGATCGTACAAAAAATTCCAAGAAATGTATATCTCGTTTTTTCTGAACGCGTAAGTTACAACTCGAATTTTTTGGTAATTTTCTGGAACATACCTGCACAAATGCAAAGAGAAAATAATGTTGAACGCATTTTATTCTTGTTTAATTTTGATTTGTATTACAACTTCTGCTGAATTTCAAATTGAGGACTAAATTAGTTATCAAAGCGCAGAAGTATTTTCTATATATAATTCTGTGATGCCAATAACTCGGCTCGGTCCAAATTAACCACAATTTAGCTCAATTAGGAGATTTATTTCCTGGGATGACGTTCCACCCGCTAATTAACGTTAATTATTCAAATTGATGAAGGCTAGGACGCCCTACGTTTGAACCATTATATTACATTAATTATGCATAAACTTAATTGATATTTGCGGTAAGGCTTGTTCAGGCATCGCGACCCGACTTTTTTCTTCGGACCCAACACAGTTAACTTCTAATTACGTAGTATACTCACTCAACACAAAATTTGTCGGGTTTCTGTATTGGAAATATTTGTTTGGACGTATGCATGTATGTGAATTCCTGTTCATTAGAGAGCAATTTTGGATTTCAGAATTCAAATTGTCTGAGGACTCTTTTTAAAAAGAAACGACTGATATTAATTTGAAATTGCCAGATTCTCGTCAACACGAGCATGGTCGTCCATTGTTCTGTAGAGACAGTATTGCTTTCCATTTGGAACAATGAGGGTGCTCTTAGTACTAGAAAGAAATCACAGTCACAAATTCCAACTATTTCAACCCTGAGGCAATCGAGCCGTCCACACCATAAATTGATATCGGGCATGCTTATGTGCAATTGCAAAATGCATAAATACAACTAAAGGTTAATATTATTTAAATCTATTTCAAACATCATAACCCATCTATCGATTTTAACATATTTGGTGAACTTGATAAGTGTAGTAATTTAAAATTAGTTCTCGGCTGAATTATTCCCTTTGACATAATAATATAACTTATAATTATTATGGAAAGAATATGGGAACGATATGGTAAGAATTATTTATATTATTCTAATTTTGATCGACGATGTTGATGTGGGCAATGATGATTTGGCCAGGGTATCTTCTGGAAAGGACCGTCCATAATTCGTCTATATCCTTACGGGTAGAACGACGAATGGTGCTGTTGTAAATATTGATAGTGATTGTGACATTTGTGATTGGACTATTATTCCCGGTTGAGACGGTTACCAAAGAGGACGGGTTTTTCGTAAAAAAGTCCCAGAAACTTTTGGCTGAAAAATTGTAAACAGAAGTTCTTAAAGGTAGTCTTTGACGCGGCCAATTTTACGAGGTAAATATTAATTCTGGAAAAACACCAAATATTTAAGCTCAAAGCACCCGAGGTCGTATTCAAAATATATTTTCGGATGACATATTTTGCAGACATTCCTGATTTACTCTGCAAATTACAATTTGTCGTGTTCGATGGTCGAGTTTGAATAAATAAATAGTTCGCTCCCATTAAAGTGATGATTTCCCAAAAAGATGCTTCAATACTTTAGCCCAGTTAATATATCAGGTAAGTCGGCGCAAGGACTTTGTTAAAAAAAATCGCGTTTGGGTTCATTTAGGTTCATTCTGTAACGTTTTGTATTAGATTCATCAAATAGATTGCCATTAGCGAAGAAGCCAAAAACTCATAACATGAGCATGACTAGTTTCTGCGAACAAATTATTAACCGTACAGTGGGTGCGTTTTAAGTGCGATGTGCGAAACCTGACTTTGGCCTCAGTCGTAATGTAAAGAGCATGGGATTTTTTTGCGGGAACGTCCATCGCGCATTGCACTTACTTCGAATGAACAGTAAGTTAACTTGAATTATGTATTACTTTGAGTTAAGCTTTCAGATAACATATCTCTAGCTGGGAACATGGTACCGTTTTATTATTAACCCTGAACCCAATGTTCTAGAAATGGATATTTCCACGCCGTGTTTGTTGATTTCTTGGTTAAAGCTCTTGTTAGATATAAAATTACTCAAAAATTTAAGAATAAAATTAATTAATTACACAACTCGACATGACTTGACCCAATCAAAATATTAAAATTAACCATATAAGCATAAACTAGTCATTATACACTTAGAAGTAGTTTGGCTAACCTGTGGACCATCCAAACTGGGCAAATGAGCTCACGGCCTCATAACATCTATCAATTGGACTTCCAAGTGACAATTGAAATGCCAAAATCAACAAGATATGGCGAACTCGCATTGTATTATTTCTTAATTTCTGAAATCCTGAACTCAGTTACTAGACCAAGTTTTATGGTTTGTTGAACAAACGCAGCCCACGAAACACTCAAACGATTCAGTCAAAAACTAATATTCCACCAATACTCAAATTACTTGCTCTTTTAAATGAGATCCCTGGTTTCTTAAACACTGCGCACTACTGTTACGAAATTATGAGTAACAATAACATAAGATTTCTATTTTTAATTACTCAAAAAATTCTAGTCCCTCCGCGATGAATAAACAATACTATAGTACTAACTCGCGATTCACTTTATTTTGACTTCCACCTATGACACATACTATTTTCATAGAGGTCAAGTAAGATAAATATAGTATATGTATAAAATTAAATAATGTCAAGCCGGGTGGAGCTGTTCATATGCATTTCTACTTCTACCATTTATTTAATTAATTTTAATAGTACGTATTCTTACAAGTCAAAACTGACAAAAAAATTACCTTTTTCGTTGGGTTTAGGTTGCACATAAGTAGATGTAAATATTTCAGTCACATTGAACCTTTCCAAAGCAGGAATTGATATGCAGGCACACTCTGTACACCTGAACTGATTAACACTCATGATGATAACACAAATTATATTAACCGTAATTACATTCATGATTTTCGACAGGTAATATTTATCACTCTAGAAAGAACGAAATTCGATGTGTTCAACGGACAGAGCAATAATGGGGGAACCTATTTCGCCCCAGGTGTACTTGGTTTGATCCTTTTCATTCATATTAAATAAACAAGAGGGGAAACTTTCTAGAGTAAGTTATGAGAAGGTTTCCAATATACTAGTGAAAATAATATTACCCGCCTACGCTACGGTTTATCAAATCAACATGGCACTGTACGAGGTGGTTCATAACCATTTATATTCAATTTTTAAGTACATTTCTCGGAGGTTCACATTTTTTATATAATTAAATTTTGAAATTGAACAAATTAATATTTATGGAAACAGGATTTCATAGCCGCTTAGAAAATTTTCCTTGAAATATCAAACAGTACTTTGCCTTTAAATTTTGCATTCCTAAGTCCTCCATGAACGGATGCACGTTTTTAGTGGCAAACCGGATATTTATTAGGGACTGTTAATACTACGGGACACGCCGTGGCCCGTGCCTCGGCGTGCGCAAGATAACCTGCAAGATATCCCAAAAGCTTCTCTTGGAAGTTTATGAATGTCCTTGACACGACTCAACGGAAGTGGAACCGTGTTACTTAACTCACTACAATTTTGTCCGTTAGGTGACGAATTTAAATCGGAGGTGCCTTTAACATGTTTCTTTTCTTCAAGCGAAGTCTCAAGTAATCTGGAACTCACGTATGAGATTGATCCTGGGTCAAACTTGACATTGGAAGATTTGGGCGGACTTACTTTTGAACCTAGAAGAATTAACCGAAGCCGGTACTTGAATTGACACGGGTTCGGGTGTCATATTTCCATTTCGTACTCACTACTAGCTCCTAAAAACAAAAATATATAGTCTGTCAGAAAGGAGAACATTTATTACACGTGACAACGATCCATTGACTTACTGGTATTGCTTTTAGAATCATGAATTTCCTGGGCATTACTCCGAACTTCTAGGTCATTTGAGACAACAAGATCTGTAATTCATATTAAAAATCAGTAAATTAATTTCACATGAAAAAACGGGATAGGGAAATGGTTGAACAACAGTTGGTGTTCTGTCCTCATGACGTGAATAAATTTGTGAATAAATGAAACAATGTGCAAATTTGTCCGTTTGAGATTTGCACTGAAACAATTAATATTGAAGTAACTCAATGAACAAATAAAATGGCGAAATC
>JAQFYE010001796.1:0-20939 GCA_034694305.1 Protaphorura glebata | reverse complement strand
CCAAACAACCCAAGAGCTTACAAGGAAATATGACGCATATTCAAGCTGTATAAGCTTTAGCTACTTTTGTGCAAATTTTGATTTGCACATGCATCTTAACACATGCACCCCATATATTTCTAGCCCCGAAATGGTGCGACTTCTTGGGTTGGGAAATTCACAAAAATGGTTCAAGAAGTCAAAGGCTCCAAAATGGAGCCAAATCTAACGGGTAGACAGCGCCATTCCCTTTGTGCGGTGTCCTTCCTGAAGAAGAAGTTCAAAGAGGGGAGTCTTTGTACTAAATATTTGAGCATGGGATATCCCATTGAGTTTTCCCTCAAAACTGATCTTTAGACCCATTTATTTTCAAAAAGCAAAAAGTTTTTTTTAGAAGACCATTGAAATGTTCGGAATAAAGTATTAGATGATAAGACATGCCATAACTTTGTTTATTTGAATGCATTTTCGAACGGATATCAATACTTCGTGTTATAATATTAAATTGATATTATTTTCTCGGCATACAAGCAAATATGCATATAAACGTGTCAAGTTATGACATTTCTTATCTTCAAATTTTTTATTTCAAACATTTCAACGGTTTTCAGACAAAATCTTTTTATTTCGATTATTTGAGTCTAAATATTAGTTTGGTGGGAAAATTCGATGGAATACCCACGCTAAAATCGTGAGTACAAGGACTTTACACTTTTCTTCAGGAATTTGAAAGATTTTATAAAAATTGAGTTTTTAGTGTTGCGTGTAGGGTTGCAAAGGGTAAATACCCGGGTGCTTCGAATTTACACCCGGTGGGTATTTATTAGTACAAAAAAAGTAAAATTTTACACAACGTAGATTAAACATTTTTGAATTAGTGCCAAGTGGTCTCGTACTTTTACAGCTTAGCTCTTGCAATTTATGATAATTTCAAAATTGTAAAAAAAATTGTAAAGTTTTAACAATTTATGTATCATTCCGCTCCAATATGAGTAAATACCCGAAGAATAAATACCCGGGTAGTTTACAACCCTAATTGCGTGAGATGATGACTTTTTAAGGGTTTGGAGAAATCGTTTTTCAGAAAAAAAAGTTTGGATGAGATAGCTGGGAGTCGCCTCAAATAGTTCCCTCGTTAACATCGTGGGCCCAAAAAGTATTCAGTAGGCAGTAAAATGTCTGTTTCAACTTACTGATTCGTTTTATATTACGAAAGAAGAGCGACTCTTAAAAGTACGAATGATAACGATGGAAAAGTAATTAAAACCAGATATCCATGTTTGCTTAGATATCGATAATGTCTTGACCCGAAAATATGTTTTCTGACAACGAAAGCTCAGCAGCCGAGTCTAACCGGTGTGTATCTCTAATCATTGCCGTTCATGGGCTATTTTCAGCCACCATGGAGACAATGTGCTAATTACGGCCACCTCCTAAACTACGTGGGTATGGCAACCAAGAAACATGCGCACAAATGGTGGCTGCAGTTATTAGCACACTTTTTGAGGTTGTGGATGAATTAACACATAAACCACAAGTGTGCTGATTCCAGCCTATCTTAATGCACGTAACTCCTCCAACCGACGTTTGAAGCGGAGTCGGTGTGCTATTTCAGCCAGGGGAATGAGTTTTTTTCCGCCTTACACCAACTGATAAATGGTCATAAGTGGCACACTTTTCCACGGTGGTTGTAATTAGCACACTTCACCCTATCAATGATGATTTTTTTGTAAAACTGTTACAGTTAAAAAACATTTGCTGTTCAACATGTCCTAACTATTTTTTAGATAAGGCAGGAACTTCCCTTGTTGAGCACCGTACAAAAACAAAACTTATCTGGAAGTTCACAAAAAGGTCAACCACTCGTTCACTCTTCTCACTTCATTTGGGTTTGGGTTATGGAAGAAATCAACTAAAAACTTGTACGGTCTAGAAGTTCAGTCCTCGTTGTTCTTTCATGAAATTTTGGGGGTAAGTTGCTTAAATACAGGGTGAGCCAAAACCAAGTGTCTATTCGCCGTAACTGCTTTATTCTTGACGCAAATCGGAACGCGAGATAGCCATTTTATTTGAAAATCAATTGCGCGTCGGATGAGCAGTGTCGCAATGCGCTGTATTGCGCGCAACGCTAGAGGTCCTCTGCACTTTGGGATGACCCCTAGCGGAGAGGCACTACATTTTTGAGTGCTGAGGTCCATTTAAACATTGTTCAGCAAGTCGAGGAGAAGAAGTGTGCAAAATTTGAGACCATTCGGACATGGTGCCCATGTTAAACTTTGGTGACCTCTAGCGGTGAACCCAGAATTTGTATCAACTTGATCCACATTTGAACATTGTTTGGGAGGTCAAGGAGCAGGGCTGCGCAAAATTTAGTGTGTTTCGCCCTTACGGGGTCTCTTTCTCACATGGCCACCATGTTGTTTTTATTAATAGCACGCGTTGCGCGCATTACAGCGCACTGCGACACAGCTCATCAGACGCGCAATTGAGTTTCAAATAAAATGGCTACCTCAGACTTCGAATTGCGTCAAAAATAAAGCAGTCGCGGCGAATAGACACTAGGTTTTGGCTCACCCTGTATATAAAAAGCGAACCAATACCTGGAAGAATTAATTTTTTTTATAAATCATAAAAATTAATTATTTTGCAGGCATGTGCTACGCCAGATGGTGGCAACTGTCCATCTTCTGTCATTCTTATTAAATGCTCCCGTTCGAGTGGTGGTGACTGAAAAATTTCTGGGTAACTAGTTATTAATATTTTTGACTTCCAACTAATTGTCTCTGTATTGAAACATTCGTTCCAAATGTTGAGAACGGTACAAACTGAAATTCTAGTGGTAGTAGGAAAATAACACGGAACCGAAAAAGTCGGTTCATAGAAACCCCAATACATTGCGCGTATAGTGGAATCGAACCCTTCACATATTGAAAAAAGCTACTACCGGTGTAACATATTTAGTCGTAGGAACGGCGTCTTGTGTTCCCTTCGACTCTTGAATATTTCTGTCATAATTTGAAACATGGACTCATTTCAGTTATCTTTTCATACAGGGTGGATCATAAATAAGCACACTGATTCACTTCTGATTTATAATATGATTGAATTTAGTTGAAATTTTTCTTTAAATAGTATGACAAATTTTATGCCCAAAGAAAAGCATTCCATTCATCTTCAATAAATGTAGAGAACCTTACCAACTTTGGGCCCGATTTGAAGGCTGTGGATTTTGGCTTCGTTATTTGGTGTAAAAAAAATTGACTTTTCTGAAAATTAAAAAGGCTGAATTTTAAAAAATTTTCTTCAAGAATTCCCAAAATTTGACATCCAAACGCTGTGCATTCATGCTTCCCTTTGTACAAAACTGTTTATAATCCAAGACGCTGGGAAAACTATGATTGCAATCATTGGATCTTGCCATCCTCACCACAGTGACCTTGACCTTCACATTATTCAGAACCACGCACAACTTTTGGATAATCCTCCACTCCTGGGCCAGTACGACAGTCGAAACTGGTGAGGAAGTTTTCATTCTATGCTTTTCTCGAACGCTAGTGAACTATATTACTTACGAGAGAAGTACTTAGAGTGTCCGTCTCCGAATTTATCCAAACATTTTTTTTCTGAAAAAGCTTTGTCCGGAACCCTCAAAACTATCACCAGCTCGAGTAAATCTCAAAATTCAATTTTTACAAAACATTGAAATTCTTGAAATTGTCTGTAAACCCTAGAAATGTTTAAATAACGAATTCGAAAATGGTTTTGAATTTTTTGTAATATTACATTTGAATAATTTTCGCCGAGAAATCAATACTTCGTCTTATACATAATATTAAACAGCTACTATTTTATTGGCTAGAATTTCATTGCCTTTCTTTAAATCGAATTGTGAGAGTTGCTCGAGCTGATAATATTTTTGAGGGTTTGGTGCAAAGGTCGTTCAGAAAAACAAAGTTTGGGTTAAATCGGAAACGCACAACCTAAGTACTTCCCTCGTTAGTACCGAGTACAGTCGGCCTTGGGTTAGGTTGGATATGAAGGACGCGGTGTCATTCACAGGGTGGTTCGAAACAGTTCACAGTGCAACTATTCCAAATCAAGTTACAACCGAAACTGTACGTCTCAGATTTCTGTTCATCATCCAACCCTGACCTTTATGTACTGGTTATTCAGCCTATCTACAATAATCATATGTACTTTGGGTTCACTGAACAATTTTCATTTGTTTCCGTATTGACAGATACGATACCTGACAACACAACAGTACGCCATTGAAGTGAGCTACAATCGCCTTTCTTTCCTGGAATCGTTGGAATCATCAATAGAATGAAGTAAAATGCACGAACAGAGGAAGAGTGGAAGAAGTCATTCATTATATTATTCAAGTCTGGTGCACGTAGCCGAAGCCGAGAATCGTCGATTTCCGCCCCGTATATTAGTTAGTACCTGTAATTTTACATCTCACGCGTCTTTTCGCTATTCTCAGAAGAGCCTAGCCTAAGCTTAAGCTGAACTACTTGAGAACGCCGGGTTGTGTACCCCACTGTATTTGTATAAGTTAGGAAGAGATTACGCAATTTAATTTAAAAATTGTATACCGAAAATCAGTCGTCATCTTGTGCAAAAATGACTTCAAAGTATTACTACAGCGCTATGTCTAGTAAGCCCAACACCACTAAATTCATTTAAGTTAAATGCGAATGCTGTAATGGTTTTGAGTTCAACTATCTTTGGATGAGTTGAAGTCAGAATCCGAAGTGTGAGGAGGTGTTCGTCATGTTTTGCAAGCGCAATACTAGAACATCCTCTATAAATGTAAGATTTCATCATTCTTGATGCGTGATACGAGCATTAGTCGACTATATCAGGCCATTCGACCTTAAACTCAAGAAGATACCTGTGAACTGAACTGTGACCCAATTCTTCCTTAGAGTGAATCTTTATTCGCCTCAGAGCTGTGTTGGTAGCTCTTGCAGCTCTTATTGCTTCGCCGTTTGGAGAACGGGGAAGAAAAATACTTGTGGCCCTTCAACCGATCGATCTAACCTCACAACGGGTCGGATTTGGTCACACGGAGGTGAGTTCGCGGCTCCAACGGCTCTTCGATCTCAGAAGCATTCTACGAAATCAGGGCGCCTTCATTCTCGTATCACCTGCTCACATTTCAGTTTGCTAAGGTTGATATGATGGGACAGGTGGGGTTTCAATTTATAGATTTTCAATTTGCTTCATGTACCCTGGGTCGAGTCCCGACAGCTGTCGACTCGACTGGGAATATAAAGTTGAGATTGAGGAAGGAGTGCATTTACGCCTTTGCTTTCTTTAAAATCCGTACATGACTAAAAATTTAAGGGGTTTGGTTTAAATATTATTAGAAAGGAATCCTGGATACTTTAAATTCAAGTTATTGTGGGTAAGTTAGATAAAAGATTGACACTCATTATTGTGACAAACTTTTTTATTATCCGTAATGAGACTTCTGCGGAGACAGCCAGTCGGAGTCGTGCAAGGTAGGGTAAATGGTGGTGTTCGTTTGCCTTAGTCATTTGAGGTGAACTGAAAAACTCGATGTATCTAATACACTGACCGATGATAAAGATACTAACATCAGAGGTATGTCGGGTCAGCCTTGAAGGCGTTCCAGCCTTTGTCCAATTTCAAAATGGCCTATTCGAGGAATGGACACGGTAACATTCTGATAATATTAGAGCGGTTGGTGATATTTCGCTATTGCTTCCATTGGCGAAGCAGGCGGAATTAATTTAGCCTTACACCTATTTCTAAAGGAGAAGTTTTCCAAATCGAATTCAAGAGGCGTTGGTAATGATATAGGGTGGTTCAAGGTAGAATCCAATGGCTCTCGACTCACTTGGTGTATTGGAGTTAGGAAAGGGATAGGCTTGTTGGATTCTGGATAAGGATATGTAGTGGACTGTTAGAAGTCTGTTACTGAAGACTGTTAGTCTAGTATCTTCGTCTATTGGTGAAACCCGAACTGCTTGACATGGGCAATATTGGTGAGGTTGTCGAGATTGGCTAATTAGGTTAAACGTGTCGATGGATTCGTTACTCGAATCTGATGTTATTATCTCCACTAGGGTGTTGCCTTCATTCAAAGTTCTCACACTGACGATACAGTACACATTATTTGTGTTGAATACACCATAGCCACCCGTTTACCAAGATATGGTAAAAGAAAACAAAAAATAACGTTAAGTATACTCATCAACACACATCACATACACGAAATCTCATCCAGACGGCAAGGTTCTCCAAACAGCGGAACAGTGGCGATACATTAAGTCTTTCATAATTAATGGGAGTCATGGTAAACGAAGTGATGTTGTTGGATTAGAGTTTCCTGTTGCCGACCATGGTCTCGGTTTGTCCTTGCAATTTGCACCAATAATTGGAATGTGTTGTTGTGATAAATAAAGAGCGGGCATGAACCCACTCTTCACTCGTCGGTTTCTTTTCTTAACGTCTAATTCGGTGTGAAATCAAAAGAGCAGGTATAGTTGCCAATAGTTTTATTTACAAAATTTAGGTTACCAATTTATGTTTTTCCAGTTTTTTAAGTGTGCTCCGGTAAAACTGGGCTTTTACCCGGAAAAGAATATTTCTTACAAGCAGCTTAAAACTAGACCGGAAAAACGGCCGAGTTGTATTGAAGATTCGCTACCACTCGTGAGGTGAATGCGATTCCAACTATTATAGAGATGTATGGGTTCTTGTCATCCTCTGTATGAGAAAAGCTCTGAAGAGACTTCAGAACGTATTTTGAGTCATGTTGTTAATATTATAACACAACTTCTTACTCTATTCAATTACTTATTTGTCTTCTAGATTCCGTAGAACCTAGGAAGAAAAACTCTAGTTAGAAAACTAAGCAACTAGTGGAAAAAACTAGAATTATCTAACATACATCCCTCCTTTGCAGATTTCTGTAGGAATAAAAATAAGTAAAACAATTCGAGTCTAGTATGTGGTGAATATGACATTTGCGAATGCAAAATTTTAATTACACAGATACCAGAACATAACATCTGAAGGATTTCACAATTCTAAAAGGGTACAAAATCGTGATTAAGTAAGAATTTCAAAATCATTATTTTGTATTGAACGTCAAATCCAAGATAAAGTGGAACAAGCGGGTTTAATAGGGGGAAGGCAGGAGCGATTACGCGCGAGGGCAATGGTGCATAAGGAACAAGTCGATTGAGAGTGGGGAGTGATATATGCGTAAATGTATTTCAAGTCATAAATGTCGATGGCAGTTACGAGTGAAACGTAATGCCAATGGTGGTCTGCAACTACTGTGCGGCTACGTGGAATCAAATGATTGGAAATTAAATAATACCCGAACACACAAGTACAAGAATTAAGAAAGGACTGCACTTTTATTTGCACAAGCAACATTCCAAAGATTCCGATAACCCACATAAAAAAAAACATGTATGCAATCATAAATATAGACGGAAACCTAACAATCGAATCAAAAGAAGCCACCGTAAGCCTTCCCCATTGTGAAATTGGATCACTACAAATTGAAATGCCATGCCTCAGCAGATTAAAAGACGGAGACCAGATTCTAATTTCACCAGCATACCCTTGCCCAAGCAAACATGAAAAAAATGTTCTAATCCACCATATCCTCCCAGCAGCATGGACTAACATGAATACAACAATAATCAATGACCAAACACTATTTACGGGCTTCAAGGAAATATACAATGACCAATGGAATATTCACACTCCTCATTTAAATTTGTCAAGTGAAAAAATAAAATCAGGAGAACAAGAATTCGAGCTACCAATCCATTATACAATTGGAACCCATGCTTCCTAATGATACACCCTGTAAGAGCAGACATAGCTGACCTAATCGTCATATCAGAACTAATGAATGACATACTTCTGATCCTAATCATGGTCGTGTTAATCATCATGTACTACACAGCAAAAAAGTACTATGCAAAAGTTGAAACAACAGATTCCAATGCAGATCGTAAAGTTGCATTCCGACCGGATGAACAAATAATTGTCACCCTGTACAAAAAAGACGAAAACAAATCCGCCACTATAATAGACAAAGAAATGAATATCAAACCAAACCCGCATCCAATTAATCATTAGCGACAATGAACCATTACAATCACAAAAAATTCAAAAACCTACTCCTAGAAAAACACAATCTATCTACAGTAAATCACAACATTTTAGTAAATCTAGAAAAAAAAATTCATAAAATTGAAAAAATACTAGAAGAAATCAAATCAACCCGTGTCCGAGACAACCCGAGATCCACCACATCCAAATACATACCCTCACTCTTAGACATTGTGATCCCAGAAAAACCAAATAACCCGACAAAAGTGGACCTACGTGAAAAACTATCGCAACCTAATTATTTAATACAAAAGAAAAAAGTACGTTCAGTTATCACCAAAGAACGACAATTGGACTTAGACCAAACTTTCAATCTAGTGAATAGGATACTTGGCATCGACCCAGACCCAGTTCCAGTGAAAAATATAAGCAAAAAACGAAAATAATTCAGTTCAGAATCTGAATCAGATAACAAATCCAAATTCGGAAAGGAATCGAAATTTTCCTCAACGGACAATTCCGACAGCGACACATAATCACAATGGCCCCAAACACTGGTATTTGAGCACAAAATTAAAATGTATCGTCTGCCACGAAAAATCAAACGCGGAAACGGTAATTAAATACATCGGTGACGGTTATATAAAGTTCATAGAAAATGAGTTCCACAAAACGGAAAAAGCAGAAATGGATATGCTTTGAGTGCCTTGAAGAACACAACATTTAACCACCGAAAACCCCATTTTTTGTCACATCTACGTGTCAGATGGTAATATTAATCGCCATTTGTCTACCTAAGAATTTGGAACCCTAACATGGATTTGGAACAACACACAATATCGAGATAAAAAAAGAAAAAATCTATATTACTTTACATCCACGTTAAACTAACCAATTACCATGATAATTTATTACAAGCTATTAACTTACCCATGTAACAGCATTAGTTACATGTACGGACGACTAGATCCTTCCTAATTCCATATTACAGTCCATTTCTGGAATTATTAACCAATAATGTAATTCACCATACCTTATCATTTAGTCCAATGTATTCTTGAATATTAAGTTGAAACTGAAACCAACAAATTTATAATATTAGTATGTGAAACTTACGCCATATTTTCCTTACAAATATTTTCCTCCTTGTGAAATCCAGTAGAACCTGAAAATAAGAAGTTTATTTAATCTATGATATATACTATAGAGTTTTAACGAAAGTATAAAGAACTTGCCAATATATATGCTGAGACACCTTCTCGATAATCAGCTTTAATATGATAATAAGCTTAACTTTCCTTGTGAACCTGTAGATTAAACAAAATGAGTTAAAATCAATGTAAACAATAATATTATGTACGTGAAATGTTTAAACAATTGAGAGTTAACCACCTAAATAGTATACTTACCGTTCAACGCAAGTTTTAGTTTAATCATCTCATCTTCTCAACTTCACTCCGTCCTCATCATTTGGACTCATAAAGTGCTGCAAACTTTCCAAAATTGCACTCCAGTTCCAGCGTTAAAATTCATAATTTTATTCATCAAATTATTATTAATCAAATGTGTGGACACATTTTTCTCTTGGTAAAGAAAGTATTAGCGTTACGAATTATAGTATGTAATGTATAGTATGTAATGTATGTCAAAGTATCAAAGTATGTCAATGTAACATTAACATCCTATTTCCTTTAATCAGAATGTCAATGTAATAATTAGGTTAAATGTATACATGTAATCAAGGATTAACCTTTAACCCATTCATATAAAAAGGAGTCTAATCAACTCAATAAATCAGACCTGATCTACCCTCAGATCAGACTCAACCAAACCCAATGACTTGACCACTTTATTCCTAGCATATATAAATTACCCTAACTTAGTATATCTGTAGGAACAGACAATTCGAGACATCACAAGATCGGCTCCAGTTCAAGAAAATACCATATCTCGTAGTTTGAGTCAAGATGTCAAGTCTTTGACGGCCAGATTATATTCATGAATGTTACGACATCTACACGTTTTCAGCTTTGTCATTTATGGTAAAGGGTAGCTCTTTTGGTGCCGAAATAAATTTATTCAGGATTCAACGAACTGAAAACATAAATCAGCTGGTTTTTGATGACTATAAAAACACAAGGCTCGTAATGTAATAAATTAGTGACAGGGGCATTTCCTTTTTAATGTCTGTTGTTATTTCATTTTAAATCAATACCATGATCAACAGCATGAATTGCATTTGAAAGCGTACGTTATTTTTAGCCAGGTTTGTTTCATCGTGCCCAAGCAATGTAATTTCCATTTCTACATTCACATATTCTTGCTTATAGGTCTTGTAGATTTTCATAAATTAAACTGATCGGTTCTCGACTATGTTGCAGCCACCAAATAATCATACGGGACGAATTTATTTTTTTCTCATTAGTTTTTGACATAAGAAACATTTGCCTATTACCGTCTTGAATGTTAAATAATAATTCTCATCGGTTAAATACATTGCTTTGATTGTACACAAATATAATATCTCGATATTATCTATTTATATACATTTACCAAACCTAACTTTTTTCTTCCGCAAACTATTTTGATAAAATTTTGCATCACCGTGAATGAAGTATTATTTCGTTCAATGAAGAAATCTAAAATGTCATTTGATAGATGGATGAAGATGACAGATGGAAAAAGTTATCAGCAAACGCTGTGAAATAATATCTAAATATTTCTAAATAAATATTCCAAAATAATAAAGAAACTGGTGATTAAATAACAAGTCGGATTCCCTTTAGCAATCACTCCAACTGGAAGGAATTTTACATGCACGGCTGAAAAGAAAGCTATTCATGTAGAACAGCAACAACAAAAAATCTTTTATATACATTTATTCACGATTTCATATTCAACACAACTAATTCTTTTACAAAATGATTCCACGATTTTTCAATCAGATTCCTTGGTTGTCCAGTTGTTCACGAATCTGTCCGTAACTCTGATAAATATCGGCTTCAGATAATAACGGATAATAGTAATAGCTAATGTAATCAAGTTCGCTTCGACAATCGAAACAACCATTCGAATTATAGATTGTTATTACTTCACAATATGGCGTCGTTTGGCGCATTTGCAGAGCCTTGGCTTTAATAAAGTTGTAATGGCGCGGAATCAACCTGTGCAAGACTTCTTCCGCTTTAAAAGGTGGCACATCACACTTACGGCATTTCAGCTTCAGGTTCCACCAAAATTCTGGCCTCATTTTATTGGTACGGTGGATATAAATTGTTCAAATTATTTTCGAAGTTTTTTTGAACTATGCGTTCTTGTTAACCAAACTGTAATTGAGCATCCTATATATACCAAAACTTTATCAAGTTTTTGTTGTTCCTCAAAAAAAATATGCTAATATAAAAACGCTTTATCGTCGCAACATGAAATATAGGAGCGTTGACACTGGAAACATGAGGAATGCGACCAGTGGCCAGCGGCCAGTGCATGGCGTTTCCATACACTATTAAATACTATTATTATTACTATTAAAGGCACTCACCTTATTGCGCGCAGATCACTCGATTACCTTAATTTTCTGTACTGATGGGAATTTAAATTTGCAATCGATTTTAAATTTGAGGCTACAGTTTGCGATCCTCCAACATTTTAATTTTTGCTAAGTTGCAAATCAGTAGTTCCATAAAATAAATACGTCTTAGGTTGTATGATGAATAGGACGAGCAACCAGTCCAACAATCCACGCCATCGCTTCGCTCGGCGTTGATTATTGGGCCGGTGGTTTCCCCTATTCATCTTGGTGAACAATTTTATATAAGAATTGAAATGTAAAATTGTTAGAACTAGAGCTTTTTTATTATGTACGTACCAATGATTGTGTTATTTTTGTCTACATACGTTTTATAACCTGAGAAATAAGAAAAACCAAATTATATCATTGCATAATACTTTTTTGTGTATCTTAGTGACACATATATTAAAGTAAAGTAATATCTTAATATTGTTATAGGATGTCATTTTTATCAACAAAATAATATAATATAATAAATAATAATAATAATTAA
Source organism: Protaphorura glebata (assembly GCA_034694305.1). Classification (NCBI taxonomy): domain Eukaryota; kingdom Metazoa; phylum Arthropoda; class Collembola; order Poduromorpha; family Onychiuridae; genus Protaphorura; species Protaphorura glebata. The sequence goes on along the minus strand of JAQFYE010001796.1, from coordinate 8,787 downwards.
TATTAGAGAAAAATGATTATATAATTTGTAGTAATAAACAATTATAGCTAAACACAAAGTAGGGATAAATTATTTAATAATAATAATAATAATAACTATAAATAATTCAACAATTTAGGGGCTTAAAACAATTATAACTTTTTTGAAAGATAATGTTGCGGATGCAACTTAAATTCGTAAAAGCTATAGTTATATTTTTGTCAAAGATATGTTAGATGCATTTCTTGAAATGATTCAAGATATCGGTAAAGTGTGCCCATATCCCATACACCACAGGATAAGCAAAAACAATAGATGTCATCGGAGAAATTATGATAATTTTGTTATACATAATTGTAGCTATGAACCAGTACTTCGTAAGACGTTTATTTTAAAAGGATAAGGATCAGTCAAAAGCATTCGCAAAACATTTAAAATGTGAGATAACCATTCTACTAAAAGTTTAGTTGTATATATAAACATCACTATCCGACTAGAAAACCTGATGGTGCTGAGATCAGAGATTTCACACCCGAAAATGAAGTTGAATACTTTCTAAACAACTGGAACTTTTTACCCGTCAATGCAAAGCTGGAATGTCAATTTCTGACATTCAACGCACGAGTTAAAGAAGAATTAGAAAAGTTGACTGTAGGAAGAACATGTTCACAAAAAATATCTTAGAACGTTTTTCAACACAGGGCTGCATGGATTTTTCTTTGTCACTAAATTTATTTTGACCGAAAGTAGGAAAAACCTTTTCCTAAAAACTTCAAAAAGTGTTTCAACAGAATGATTAGCTGAAATTATTGGAGTCATCAGCAGAATTAAGTAAAATACACGTTGGGATGAAGAATGAAAGTTGAAGCCGAGATGCTTTATTCAGCTTTTTGCGTAGACAGGAGAGCTACATCTGGGTAAACATCCAGAATGACCAAATAGGCAGACAAACAACCACGCGTCACCATTTATTTTGATACAAAGAACGGACGACAAGAGTAAACGGAAATTTGGCCTCCAGCTGACATTTGATAAAATCACCTAACTGGTGAAAGGAATACAGGAGGCTGAAAAATCGTTTGGTGTTTTGTGATTATGTATAACTCGCATCAGGTTTGGATCCACCTTTCGGTTAGGTAGTTTCAACCAACTGAACTATAAAATGAATACTGAACACATAACGCAATCTCCACTATTCTTTTCAAGTTTGGAAATGAGTTCAGACACTCCTTGGCGCACGAGTCGCAATTAGTGACGAAGTGTGGCAAAGGTGACTGAAACAACTCATCTTCATCAACCTCCGGCGGTCCTATCGTTTCACTTAACCGAGATGTTCGAATTTGAGCGTATGATAACCTACCATGATTTTTTGAATCATTTAAGCATTGACAGTTCTCGATGCTTCGTGATACAATGATGTTTTCAAGAATGGATTCTTCTCTATACTCCAAAACGAAAACCGTCGTCAACGGCACATGAACTTTGAATTGTCGATATGATAGTTGTAATCAAAAAAGGAATAAAAATACACTCATATCAGGCAGGAATCTAAATCATCAGCTAATTGTAGTAAAACACGCGAGATGAAGAATTGTAAAAGCAGACAGTAAGAAAAACATGTTTTTCAACAAAGGGTCGCATGGAATTCTCATGCTGTTCTATGTGGAGCTGATGAAACTATGTACTATGGTTTGGAGAAACCATTTTTGGAGAGACTTATGAAAATGATTTTATATAATATAATAAATAATAATGATTATTATTAAAGGAAACGATAATCAACACTCTAAAACAAGCCTTCCTTTCCTTCCACTACCTCCACTACCAGAAGATTGATTACAAAATAATTCTGAATTCAATTTACAATTTACGTCACAATTAGAAAATATCTGAATCAGACAGACAGGACGGACTTAACTGAATCTGCTATGCAAAATGCTATCGTAAGTTTCATTTAGATGTTACACGTAATAATTATTTAATAATAATAATGATAATTATAATAATAATTGTAAACAATTAAATAATTTAAAGTCGTGAAACAATTATAACTTTACTGAAAAAAGATAATGTTGTCGGAGCCCCTAATTTTGTAAATCAACAACAAATTATAGTAAAACACCCGAGGTGATGAAGAATGATAGAAATCGAACATTGGTAAATAATATTATCTGAAGACTGTAAAACTGATTTGAAAAAATCAATCCATTTACTTACAATATACACTACTCTGCAAGTATTAGCAACGGTTAGCTCGTGATATATCCGATGTACCGAAGGGTTAATTGGGTAATCGATTGTTTTAATTGGCCATAATGTGAACACTTTTATCATGTCGTTCTTCATTGATGATAATGCTCATAACTACTCAATTATTAGTAAAGTAAATTTATTTCAACTGAACATAGGAAAAACATAAATAGGAACATAGGAATTGGAGAAAAGTGACCCTACGTTTAGTGATAAATCAATAGGAATTGTTGATAAAGCAAAGATAAACAACTTGAAGTCTGCAATGCATGGATCCAAGGAGTATATTCAAAGTGCACTAGAAAACTTTTCCACCGTAGGAATATACAAAGAAGATTAAATTGTCTCTGGGATGCTATTTAACCTAAATGGATTTATTAGAATGCTACAATGCGGTAACTAATACTGGCCTAATAAATATTTCTACCCAAGCCTAACTGAAAAATAAATACAAAGGAAACTTTCTAAAATCACACTGAGTAACTCATACACTTAACTCGAATATCAGACTTAAATTACAATGTAAATGTTAAGACTGTGAACTTACTACAGCTTAAGCAGTTAAATCAAATGTCATGAAAAAAAGAAAAACGACAATCCGAATTCAAAAATAGTTCCCCGGATTTCCAAGGCGAGATATGGATTTAGACTGCGAGAATTGCACAAAATATTTGTTGAACTTACGAAATTAAGACGAAGTAAACACGATGAAAAAGATTTGATTGTCAAATTGATAGAACTAGTTGTATTATATAGAAGTTCGAATTTGAAGGTAGAATAACCTAGCGTGATTTTGGAATCATTTAAGCATTGAAAGTTCTCCATGCTTTGTGATACGAAATGTAAGAATTTCCCTGAGGTAGGGTACTTATCGTCTTCACTTTATGAAGGTGAATGAAAATATTTCCAGTAATGACAATCTCAATGAGGCTTTCAAGAGTAGATTCTTCTCTATTATTCCTTCCAAAACGAAAACCGTCGTCAACGGCACAATCGCCGAAAATCATGGATTTATAGGCGTCGATGATGACAAATGCGGTATTCGTTATTCCACAAAGAAGGTTTGTTTTACGACTACAAGAGTTGGATCCTTAGTCAAAAAAGTAGTTAACATTATTACTACATCAAGAAAAATTCTTTCTCTTCGCAATGTCGAAATAGTAAATGACCATTGTATTTTACACGGAACAAAGCAAAGCAAGAATGGAAACTGACAACCTGTTTGACATTCCAGGTCACTAAATTCATTTCAACCGAAAGCAGGAAAAACCACATTTTTTGAAGCAAAAATCTCATCTTCAAACCAAATTTCAAAAAAACTTTTTTTTAACACAGGGTTTCATGGAATTGAGAATTTTGCATTCAGAATATTATCAAAGATGAAGTTGTTGGGCGCATTGTAATGACTCACTACAACAAGAAAAAAGGACAAAATCCCAGATGTCACGATGAGGTGAAGAAAAGTGGATGAAACAAATTGTTAGAAATCCTATTTCCAATTTCCTTTATAGCTCTTTAGAGTCAAGGGATCACCCCTATTTTATTTACCTAGTTCGGGTAGCAGATATTTCAGAAAACAAAATTTGGACGGCACTGGTGAAAGTCATCTAAATAATTCTTTCGTCAGTACTAGTGATCAATACAACGTGCACGTGGAGATTCCGTTCAATAATATGGTCTAAATGAGGTTACAAAAGAAAATCTTCATTTTCCATTATTTTCCTACCGCCAACCTTGACGTTCTTGTGCTATAGTTATACACATCTAATAATCTAGTAATCATATATGTGTTTCACTGAAAGACAGACAAACTTCTAAAAGATTTTTGAAAATATCATTTTTAAAACGATGAAAAGGTAGCAACTGAATGGTCCAATTGTAGCTGAAGCAGGGTGGCTCTCAAAATCTACAATTCTAATTGACTAGAGCAATTGTGGTACTAAATACATAAATTAAAAGTAGAGATATATATCTACATTTCATAAAAGATTATCAAAAAACGCAAAACAAATTTCAAGAATAGTTGTTCAATAGCAAAAATATCTATCAAAGAATAAAACATTGAAATCTGGTACCGTGTATCTGTTCTACAAGAGAATTGCGAATTTAATATTTTATATTTTATAAGGTGTATATGGGAAGGATGTCAAACTTCTAAAAGATTTTTGAAATTCTCATTTCAAAAGCAGGAGACAGATTTCAAACTTATTTCAAATAATTCAAACCCAATTTCATAAGCTATGGATGGATACAAAGTAAATTAAATCCCATTATCCGTTTTTCATGTGAAGTGTCCATGTGATTAACACGGATATAGAATTCTAAATGTCAAGGTCCATTTTTCAAGATTCTGGAGACTTCAAAATAACAATACATTTCATTGTCATTTTTGAGGGTTTGGGCCTAAGATATTTCAAACCAACGATTTCTGAACCGATTGTTTTAATTTGACAAAATGTGTACACTTTCGACATGCCGTTCTTGTTCATGAGTTTGATTGAAGTGGATTTTTTTGATAAATTGCTGGAACTTGTTAAATTATCGATACGAAAGTTGTATTCAAAAAGCAATTAAAATGCACATATTCAATCCTCTGCAATTGAGCTAGTCACATTAATTGTTGATTGATAATTTTGAGGATGAGGATTTTCACGCTCTCCTATGTTGGTGTCGTGAAAAAACATAATTGAATTTGCAAGTGGTGAACTTTCACATAAGAGTTTACTTGGTGAGGTAAACAGGAACAGGTTCCGTGATCTGAAATTGTAATTAATGTAACTTTAGTACTTTTAGTATTATTTAATTCAGATGTGAACTTATATTCGGTTGGCGAAATAATTGATTAACTATTCAAACCGTAACTTTCTTGGCCCTTGATTTGTATTTGTGTGGATAATTAATGCTGAATCACCGGGTGCCCAGACAAATCGTTATTCGAATGTACGACAGAAATAATCAATGGAATAAAATGTGAGAAATTGAATACGAAATACAAATAAAGTTCGCAAGGTATTTTCATAGAAATATATAAATAAGTATTGTAGACTCCCAAGTTTTTAAGAAACAAAATGCTTATTTTCGGGCTGTCGTTTATAGTGTGTCCTATTAAGGTGATCCTTTTTTAGCGTTTCGTTTATAGCTCTTATAGAATATTACACTACATTAGACCATCACATTTTTTTACTCTAAAGAAAAATCTCATCTTCAAATCAGGAAGATCAGAATTGCTTTTTCATTTTTTTATTGCACATTTTAGCGTTTCATTTTAATGTTGCACTTTTTAGTGTTTCATTTTAATGTTGCACATTTTAGTGTTTCATTTTTAATGTTTCATTTTTCGTTTTTTCGTTTTTAGTTTTCAGTTCTTTCGAACTTGAGGGGAGTTCAATGAAGAACTGATTAAACATTGCAAATCCTTGGCCATTTATAGTCGTGTCGATTCGTTAAGTCACTACTAGTCACGTTGACACAGTATGGGATTAATTTTCATCCCAAATGTAATACAATCTACGGATTCAACATTTATTGCAAAATGTAGTACGACTAGCGGTGATTTTTTCATTTCATTTCATTTTATTTCATTTCATTCAAACGTATCTTCAAAGTTCACATTACGCAATGAATCAGCGCAAATGACGAATGAAGCCGATTAGGTTTTGCCGAGCGAAGCGAAGGCGTGGATTGTTATTCCAGTGGTTCCCCCTATTCATCATTCGTCGCACCGGGTATCAATACAATATATATTTTGAGGTCACTATTTACCCCATATTTTGCATGGGATTCTTTTAGGTAGTTGTAGATGGCTCGAAACCATGTACAAGCGCTTAGCATGTCGCTTAGCAGCTGGCAAAAAAAGATGACAGCAAGCTGTCAAAACTTCCTTTAGGAAAATGACCTTTGAACACCTTTGTGTTTGTGCTCCATCTCATTCCTGTCTTTATGTCAATTGTGTTGGATACTTCCTTCTTGGTCATCACAGGTCAGGGTCAATTCCTCACAATCCAGCTTGCAGGTCATCTTTTGTCTCAATGAGAAGAGCCCTTTCCTTTCCACTTTTTTCAGCATGTCATATGTTTAGCTGGACGTTTGGAGAATCCCATTCTAACTAATTTGTAGTTGAACTTGGCATCAAGTGCTTGGAGAGAAAAAAATAATAAAGAAACTGGTGATTAAATAACAAGTCTGATTCCTTTTAGCAATCACTCCAACTGAAAAGAATTATACATCAATGGGTAAAAAGAAAACTATTCATGTTGAACAGCAACAACGAAAAATCATTTCCATACACTATTAAATGCTATTATTATTACTATTAAAGGCACTCACCTCATTGCGCGCAGATCACTCTATTACCTTAATTTTCTGTAAGCATGGGAATTTAAACTTGCAATCGATTTTAAATTTGATGCTACAGTTTGCGATCCTCCAACATTTTAATTTTTCCTCAGTTGCAAATCAGTAGTTCCATAAAATAAATACGTCTTAGGTTGTAAGATTCTTGTTGAACAAAACATGAACTTTTTACTCGATTTTCTTTACCATTTTCAATTTGGATTCAAAACGTTTGTTTCACCCGAACTTGGTTCGTCGTTGAATATTCTTGAACGCTCAGAGGAAGCAGATGGCCAGAAAAAAGGAGGGTCACAAACTAATTGTTCATAAAGCTCATCACAATTCAACTACGATAAGAATGCACAATTCGAATCATCTCCTTAGTTATTCTGTAATGGGGTAAATAGTTAACATTATAAATACATCAAGTTAGAATATTGCTCTTCGGAATGTCTAAATGGTAAATGATCGTTGAATTTTACACGGACCAAAGCAAAGCTGGAATGAAAATTACTGACAACCTGTTTTGAACAAGCCACAATATGACAAGGAGGAATCACAAGGTCAAGAGTTTTTGCAAATCCTAATTTATAATCTTCTAAATGATCGCTATGTGTTGGAACAAATTTTAACAACTATTATTGAATGACATTTTCGAATATGAATTTCGTCGGTAGATCCGTAGAGAAATTAAGTACGGCTGGATCAAAAAATGAACTGTTGTGAATACACCATCCGGTCTAGGGAAGAAATGGTTATTTCTAATTACAGTTGAAATTAAAAAAATTACTTCCTTCAAAAATGGAGAAACAACATTAGATGATTGTAGGCACTCAAGCTACATTTATTTTGATGACAAAGATCTGAACATAGAGAAGTGATTATTGAAAATCATGTCATTGTAACAGTTCATTTTAACAAACACAAACATTCTGGAGCACTGTATTATGTGGGAAAATACTGAAAGATTCCCATTTCTTGTTAGCTAACGACTGAGTCACACAAAGTCAGTCTAACGGAATTGAGCCGGTCACATATTAATTGATGATAAAGTTTGTCACTACCTAAACTCGACAAGAATACACAATTCGAATCATTCTCTTAATCATTCGGCAGTCGGAAAAACAGTTGACACCAGAAACACATCAAGCAAGAATCAAAATCGTAAATGATAATTGTATTTCACGCGGACCAAAGCAAAGCTGGGATGGCAATTACTGACAATTTGTTCTGAACAAGATACAATATGTCTTGAACGAATCACATGTTCAAAAGTTTATTGGGAAACCTACCTAGGTTATGCATTTAGAGTATCGCTTATGGCTGTTCAAAGCTTCGGATATTTCACTACATTATGGACATTTTTTGACACAATAATTTTATTTCTAAATCAGGAGACAAATTTAATAATCAGATAATTGAAACCGAATTTCAAGAAAATAAAAACCAAAGACCGTGATTCGAACAAGGAAATCTATACCGGGTACCTCATTTTTCAAGGCAATTGAGTTTTCAAAATAAAAACAATAAAATGACAAATTCACACAGTATTTTCCGAAAGATTAGAAAAATCTCGAAAAAAGTTTTACCAATTTTAGGTCCGAAACACGAGACAAATTTCAAGGAATTGAAAACGAATTTCAAATAAAAATTCAGACATGGATAAATAATTCTAAATCCCAGTCAGCCGTTTTTCAAGTTAATTGAGACATCGAAATAACAATATATTTCATAAAGAATTTCAAAAAAAGGCTTGCCATATTTTTTTAAAAAATTTCCAAAGCATAAAACTACTTTTAACATAATTTAAAACAACTTTCAAAATAAATAATCTATACCCCACTTCGAAGTGAATTTAAAAAATAAAACAATGCAATCGGAAACCTGTAACTGTTTTGGACGGGATTAGAAAATTTAAAATTTCATATTTCATAAAGTATTTTCAGGAAGGCAGACAAACTTCAGAAATATTTTGAAAATATCATTTCCAGGAGACATATTTCAAAAATTTATTTCAAATAATTCAAACCAAATGGCAGAAGATATGGATGTAAACAGGGAAATCTAAATCCCGGTAACCGCTTTTCATGTAAATTTAAATTTCAAATAACTCTATTTCATAAAAGATTTTCAAAAAACTAGACAAATTTTGTGAGACGAGATATTCGCCTCCCTTCATCTCGTTCCCCCACGCCATCCTCGGAGGACTCGCGACTCATGCCTTTC